>JAGFPH010001955.1:192546-225383 GCA_018207615.1 Philaenus spumarius
CCCCGAGGCACATTATAAAGCCACATTGCTACATTGTTGTGGAACACACCCTATAGTTGCAGAAGTGTTTTGCATGGTTACGTGCCATAAATACAGACACTCATATATATAACGTCGTGTGAAAGTCTCATTAATAGAGGGACTGATGCTGTATAACATCCATCATTACAGCCTAGTTCTAACTAGTGCTTAATTAGAGCCAAAGTATTTAAAAATGAAATCCCACATTCCAAAGGTCTTGCACTATGTGCTTGTAGGGTTTATGCCACTGCGATTACATAGCTCGTTCGCATCGGTTGTTTCTAAAACAGGCTTTATGAATTGTATTTACGTATAAGTTTCGTACTTTTTTACTTTCTCACTATACTATAGTACCGTATAGAGAAAGTATAGTGATCGCAAAAAAAATCGATGTTGAGATTTTTGTGGAAATATCCGTTTTGGGACCCCCCGAGTCCAAAAAAGTGGTTTTTACAAAATGTCTGTCTGTATGTCTGTATGTATGTCTTTATGTCTGTATGTATACAAAGCTAGAGCGAAAACTATGCGATCGATTTCGAACAAATTTGCACCAAACATGTCAATAAGACCTATATAGATGCACGAAAAAAGGTTTTGAAAACTTTTGGAAAAAAACCCAAAAAATCAGTTTACATTTTTTTATAAAAAAACGGCTCTAAAGATTTCGATCAAATTTGTCTTATTTGTACCCTACCATATGCAGAAAACCGTATCTTTCTCTAAATTCTTGTTTAACTAATAATAATAATAATAATAATATCTGATTATATAATAACAACGGTAGAATATTTCAGAAATAAACGTTTAACAATAACATCAAAAACTACCTCTAATATTAACAATTTAGAACCTTACGATGGTGGTAACTTGGTTACGGAAATGTACATCAGTTAACTAGAATAACACACTTATTACATGTTTAACAGTTACTTGGGTTGTGTTATTTACCAAACTTGTGGTTGGAGACTCAGTGTTTAAAAATGTTAATATTAGTCTAAAGTTTAAAATAACGATCAAATTATTATTTATAATATTGACATCTTAAAACCGGAGCAGATTTGCCCACGATATTTTCACTATAAATATACACAAAGGACATTTTAGGATTTGTCAAGTTTTCAAACCCATCCTTAAGATTTTGCAGTAACACTAGGTATAACACAATCATCGTAATAACACATCGTACTGCTCTTCTAAATACCGCATTTAAAATTAAATTAAATTAAATTAAAACACTAAATTTTAAAGAATTATTCAAAATTGCAATTCGTCTTTAGGAAATATTATCACATCCAGTTACGGACGGTCAGGTAAACTACAGTTGTATAACACACTAGCACTAGAAACGTTAGACACATAATAATTATCATTTTTAATATTACCTTTTAAACGTTCCCATTATCAAAAAAGTCTCTTTAATAAGTGCGGGGTCATAAACACTTTTAAAGATGCTTCATTTATACAGAGGAAGGTCGAGGTTCAGTGGATAAGCTTTCTGCTGTTGCTACAGTAAAATGCTTTCAGCACCAGCTAGAAAACTGTTTCTCATTTAACTTTTTTTACACAAAAATAGTCTCTTATAATATATCTGCAAGTTATATGTTTAGGTGATCAAAAAGTGTTCAAACATTTTGTAAAATTAGGTTTTCTCGACGAAAAAATGTGTTTAGGTTGTTTGTGCCACTTTAAAAACAAATATTCTTTTGCCAATTTTCTCTACAACTTATCATTTTCTAAGCAAATTATTTTAGGTCTAAATAACGCAAACATTACCAATTTCAACGTCTAAAACCCATTTCAAAAATTTTAATTTTGGATGTTGCCAAAGTTCATAGGTTCATATCTCCACACCTCTTAGCAATGAACCGAAGAGTTGTTAGAAAATTGCTGTCATCGCGCAAGTGAGCAGATCCAGGGGTATGTACAGTGTGTACTTTGCTTGAGTGCGAGAGAGATGCAGCACTCGGGCGACGACATAGAAACACCCTCTCTCTCACACAATCAAGTAACATTTAAACTATATTTACCCTTAGTTATCAATTAAAAAACAAACCTTTAAGAACTAAATATTTAACAATACATTTTTGGGGTATTGTTATGTTAAGAGATGTCTAAAGATTGTATAAGAATTTTGGCAACCTCCAAAATTGCAAATTTTGCTTTCTCACTATACTATAGTATAGAGAAAGTATAGTGATCGCAAAAAAATCGATGTTGAGATTTTTGTGGAAATATCCGTTTTGGGACCCCCTGAGTCCAAAAAATGTTTTTTACAAAATGTCTGTCTGTATGTCTGTATGCATGTCTGTATGTCTGTATGTATACAAAGCTAGAGCGAGGACTATTCGATAAATTTCAAACAAATTTGCACCAGACATGTCAAGTAGGCGTGTATAGATGTACAAAAAGCGGTTTTGAACAATTTTGAAAACAAACCCCTTTTTGGCAAAAAAAACCCCAAAGACATCAGTTATTATTTTTTATAAAAAAAAAAACGGCTCTAACGATTTTGATAAAATTTGGCTTATTTGTAGCCTTTAATGTACCCTACCATATGCAAAAAACCGCATATATCTAAAAATTCGCCTTTAGCTAATAATAATAACTGATTTTTTAGGTTTTTTTGGTCATAAAGGGGGTTGTTTTTTTCAAAAAATTTTAAAACCTTTTTGCGTGCATCTATATAGGCCTAATTGAAGTGTTTGGTGCAAATTTGTTCGAAATCGATCGAATAGTTTTATCTCTAGCTAATAATAATAATATTTATTAGTTAATATCCTAGTTTAAATCACCTCGCCTACAATAATGAAGTCACTGTGAATCTGTTTAATAATTTAAATATGTTTGTGAGAAAGTATGTGCCAGTTTCTGGTACCGTTTGTTTATGTTGTGTTTCTACTTTGAAAATGGTTATTTTGCGTTTTTCTTACCTAAAATAATTTATGTCTATACGATAAATAATTTTAGAGAAAAATAAGAGACTTATTGAACATTTTTCGTAGCGAAAACATCTATTTTACAAATGTTTAAAAATTGTTGACCATCGTTGCGTTGCAGCCTGGCAGACGCGCATATTTTATAAAACTATTCAAGAAAATCGACTGAGAAACAATGTTCCAGTTTTGTGCGGAGATAGGCCCTGGAGTAGTAGGGGAATTTAGCAAGCAGCAAACTGACCCCAAGGTATTTTGTTTAAGAAATAACGTATTATCAAATTATTTCAACAAACTGCTAGTGATGAAATAATAAGTTGTTTCCTAACATATTTTCACTTCACATTTAATTAGCTTTCAACTAAACATTTAACAAATACTGTACAGAATTGTTTAAACTTATATTTAAATCCTCTTCACTTCAATACCTTTACATATTTACATTTTAAATGCAACATTAAACAGTTACATCCGTTATTACCACATACCTTTGATTACACAGTAAATATATAAACAGACCACATACTGATAACTATTATAGTATATCATAAATCAATGATTGCATTTACACCCTACCATTCTACAAAAGCCTTCCAAGTTGCATTGCACATATATAAACTCCTTCCTCTTATATTACAGTCAAACATATATTATGTATTCATAGATTTGTCCCAACCTTTTGCTGTTCTTACTATAGATTTATAGGTCGTATATTTATAAAATGTCAAATGTATTTATGATTTCAGTTAAATATATTGCATAGTCTACAACTATGCCATATTGTTTGATAAAATGTATAAAGCCGTGTTAATTGGCGTACACATTTTCATATAAGAAACTACTGATCACAAATTTGCAAATATCTCTGTAAGGAACATATTTTCATACTATACCTGAAGTGGTATGTCGCTTTTGTGCTATCATAATTAGTTCTGTATTTCAATATGGGTTTGCCATTCAACTGTTGATAATGTCTACTATATTTAAAATCAAAACAAATAATTATACTGCTTACAGGTTGGTTCTCAAACATTGTTTTTATATCTTTCTTCTTGTAAAAGTAAAGGATCGAAATTTATTATACACTATTGTCCGAAATGCACAGATTTCCGTATACTCACCATTTAGTTCAATTACAACGTTCATGATAACTGTGGAAAATTGTGTAAGCTAGAATTCACAAATGCACCTGAAGCATCGCCTTTAACGTCAAATATCCCTTACTACCAACTGTTAACTTTACAAAAAATATGCAAAAAACTAAATGCGGGCCTATATTGTTTATATCAAACGACATAGGGTTATTTATTAGCTAAACAATTATTTTTGACAGTAGTCCACGACAAAAATAAATTGTCTGGAAGCAAAATGTTTGTATGCGATTGAACAACAAAAACATTTGTTTTGGACAAAGTTTCTGAGTATTTGGCGTTAAACATTTTAAACGACGCCATTTTAAAAATAAAATACGTGTTTTCGTTACTTAAAACAAACACTATATACAATGCGCGTACCAAATTTTATCTAAGTTTATATTTTAAATGTGTTTCCCCACTTTTATTTTGTAAAAAAATTAACCTAATTGAGGGCTTATTGAAAATTAAATATTTTCGAAAGTATATTTATTTATTTTTCTTTCTTTTATTTAAGTCACCTAAAATGATATCTTTCTTCAATTACCAGTTCATACAGTGGTGGTCCAATATGCCGTTCTGACGTAAGAGTTTATATCCTACATCAAAACTAAAGTAAAAATGTATATAAACAAACAAAACGGGTAATTTAATTATAGAAAATGTGTATGTACTCTAAGAAAGTGTATGTATTAAAATCAAGAGAAAGTGGTACGTAAACTAAGAAAAAAGTGTTTATCATCTAAGAAAAATTCGTATATAGTGTAAGTCTATATAAATTAAGAAACTAGAGAATATAAACAAACAAACAAAATTAAACATAAACTAAAAAATGTGTATATATTGAATAAACAACTAAGAAAATATGTTTATAAGAAAAAAATGTATATATAAGGGATAACGTATATATACAAGTATAAACTAAGAAAAAGTCTAATTAAATCAAGAAAATCTATTAAACTAATAAGCCCAAGAAAATGTTGTACATAAACTATGAAAGTAGGATGTATCAACTAAGAAAGATGTGTATATAAGAAAAAAGTGTATATTAATATATGCAGGTTTCTATAAAGCTGATATTTTGTTTTTCACAAGTAAAAATAATATATAATGAACTACTTTCTTATACTAAAATATAGATAGTTTAAATGCTTTTGGTAACTTGAAACTGTATTTTACAAAGCATATTTATCTACTGAAATGATATCCAAAATAACTGCTTGCCTCCTTGCCTCAATGTTTTTTTTTTTTTTTTTTTTTTTTTTGTAGGAACTCTGAATGAATTTTAATTGTGGCCTGAAAGTAAAAAGTTCCGACAGATGTGCCAATGCAGGTATATTAAATTGATTGTTAATTACATAAATACCAAAACAAAAGTACCTTTACGACTTTAAAAACCAAATAACATAAATCATTATTGTTTCTTAGTTTATTCGATTTATAGGTTAGTGGTATTATGTTTAAAAAAAAATGTTATCACAACTTAATAAGAGGGATTGCATTAAATGTAGAACAATGCAATCTATAATGTATACTTACTACTTTCTCATGCCTAAATTGTGCTATTTAATAGATCCAAAGTTTCTCTTACGTAACTATCACAAAAATATATTTAAATTAGACTTAAAGAATTGATGTTCTTCTGTTCTGCTTGTATTTACTGATTTTTTCTGGTTTGAATTTTGTGTATTCGCTCTGTCCTACTTACAATAGCCTAAATATATTATATACAATAGCCTGTAATTTATTGTGTTTATTAAATTGTAATATTTTGTCTTTAAAGTGTTTATATGTTGTTAAGAAGCTTAACTTTTATAATTGTTGAATTTGGGCTACAACATATTGTTACATATCATTATGTGATTTGTGACGCTGATATAAAAATGTATATGTGTCATTAATAAAGTAAACCAAAAGGAAAAATCAATAATATTGTTAATCATTTAAAAATATTCTGCTCTGATAAACTAAATACATAAATAGATTGAATAAAATTCGACTTGAGAGTTGATTCTGTATGCACACTGAATCTTCCCAAGCCTAATAAAATTCCACAGGAACAATGGGGCTTCAACTATAGTGGACTAAGTCGGTACATTTGCATCTTCTCTTCAATCTATCACTTTAAATCGTCAAATGTCAAAGCATCGCTTTTCCATAAGATTGATATAATGTTATACAAACGACTGAGTCAATTAGCATTGGAAGGCTGCATCTATATGCAAAGCTGAAAATGTTTTATGCAGTTGATTCGAAGAAACAAGGAGGTAGTCTTTGACATAGGATGTCTACATGTTTGTAAATTTATTTTAAGGATTTGAAAATCATGTGAAAATAAATATTATATATTATCGTGTTTTAACACCCGCCAAAGCTACCCTTATGCAGCTCCTTCTGTTACCAGTTGTGGAATTACTACTGGCACTAGTTGTGGTACTATATCTGACACCAGTTGTCGTAACACTATTTCTTATTCCAGTTGTGGCACTTCTTCTGACATCAGTTCTGGTATTACTTCTGAAATCAGTTGTGGTACTACTTCAGTTGTTATACTTATTCTGACTTTAGTTGTGGCGCTACTTTGACACTAATTGTGGAACTACTTTTACACCAATTGTGGCACTACTTCTGACATTAGTTGTGGGACTACTTCTGACACCAGTTGTGGTAATACTTCAGTTGTAATACTTCTTCTGACTTTAGTTGTGGGACTACTTCTGACACCATTTGTGGCACTACTTTTGACGTCAGTTATGCGACTTCTTTTGACATTAGTTGTGGCACTACTTCTGACACCAGTTTTGGCACTACTTCTGAAACCAATTGTGGCTCTACTTCTGACACCAGTTGTGGCACTACTTCTGACACCAGTTGCGGCATTACTTCTGAAACAAGTTGTGGCACTAGTTTTGACATTAGTTGTGGCACTACTTCTGACACAAGTGTAGCACTAATTTTAACACCATTCGTGGCACAATTTCTGACACCATTTGTGTCATTACCACTGGCACCAGTTATAACACTACTTCAGACACCAGTTGTGTTATAACTTTTGACACCATGTGTGTCATTACTTCTGAAACCAGTTATTGCACTACTTCTGACACCAGTTGAGTCATTAATTCTGACACTAGTTGAAACACTACTTCTGACAAAAGTTGTGGTAATGCTTTTAAAACTAGTTGTGGCAGATTCGTTCACTTGTGATAACAAGGTGGCTGTCCTTGGTCATCGGGACAATCTTCAACCTCCGGAACTGTCAGGATGGAATCCGACCTGAAACGTTTGCGTAAGGGTTCGTGGGCAAGGAAAATATAACTTTCTTAATTCAGTTAAATTGTTTTAGCAAATGCGTGCTTTTTTATTATTTTCGAAACAAGTAATAATAGGCAAATCCTACTTTCTTTCCTTACATTCTACAGATCAACGAAAAAGGGGTGGTAAGGAATCATGAAGCGCGAATCTAGTCGGCTTTCTCCCAAGAGACTGTCGATTTACCTCCTGTTCCAGTGAACCTAACCAGAAATACATATTCTGAATTTCCGAAATTAACTGGAATTCTTCACGTAATCTTTGCTTCCAATTGGCATTCTGAATCTAGTGTGCTCTGTGAATGATGATCAATAATTAATTATGTATTAATAACTGAATTATGTATTTGTATAGTTAAGTTATGAATACTGGGTCACCCTGATAGAAGCTGCGATTAAGACGACAGGCAAGAGTTGCCTACAACACGTTTGCACGTAGACATTTAAGGATACGTAGGAAATCTGTAATTAAAAGAAGGAGAAACTGGAAATAACGATGTAAAGGTTGAAAGTGATCAAACTTTTGATAGAAAACAATAACCAGTAATATTCTATTCTGAGTTATACCCTACGTAAGTGCATGGGGAAAAGTGAATTTGGCAAAACAATTTTTTACTCTAAGAAATATAAAATAATGCAAATTACTTATAGCTTTTAAGCCGAAGGATTTTATTTTTAATTCTAAAGACTACTTTTAAGTTTAGGAAAGTGATAGAACGACAATTTCAGAACTTTTTCCAACGATATAGAGTTTTAATAATGAGAAATTAAAAGAGAAATCAAACTTTTCATTTTTGTCTACTTATCCTTCTTTAAAAAGAGAGCCATCAATGTGTCCTACAACGCGCTGCGTCTGTAAAGTTGACACTGTTTATACAGAGTGTCCCCGAACTCTCTGGACTCCTTTTTTGGATATGTTCCTGGGATCCAGACAAACATATTTAAGAATATAAACATGGGTCTACGGTGCTTATTTTTTCGTCTGTCAGTCTGTATGTGTTTTTTACAAAATGCTTAATATTTTTGGAAATAGAAAAGATATTGAACTCAAACTTTGTATACCTATTTTTTGCATAACCTTTTATCACTGTACGAGAAATTATAACATTATTTTTAATTATTTTAAGAATGGTGACCGTTTATAATTTTTAATGTCAAATATCTCAAAAATCGCTAACTTTATAAAAAAATGACGAGAGACAAAAAAGTTTAATTTTTTAATGGCAAATGCAATGTTTTTTTATTTTATCTGTAGCTCAAAGGATAACCGAGATATTGACAAAAAAAGAAAAATGTATTTCTTGGTAGTTGTCAACAATACCCAGAATTACTCTAGAAACAAAATATTTTAAAGTTATTATGAGCTAAACTAATAAGTTATTTGCATAATGATTGGAGCACTTTCTGAGCTGATTTCACTAGCAAAAATAATAAAAATGTTCATATATTCATAAGTCTGGAAATGCTTCGTTAGAGAGAGCTGGCGAAAGATTTCACCCGTGTTTCAGATTACTCACAAAAGGAGACCAGAGAGTTCGAGGACACCCTGTATAGTGGGTTTCAAATTGTACGTTTGTTGTTTGCTTTTTAAGTTCGGTTGATTCTATGGGTAAAAATGAAGAGAAAGTGAAGAATTACAATTTTCCCATTTATTGGAAAATACATACTCAAAAATACATTGACTGAAGATTTATTTTACAAAATGTAACTACAATAAACGTAAGGAACTTTAAAAGGGTATGTTTGTAAACCGATCATCTATAGTGTAGTAAATAAACTAATGGGCTTGGATGAAAAACTATAAGCTAACTTAAACACATAATTTTATGAAGTGAATAATGACTGCTATGTTTAAAACAGCTACATCATTACACGCCGTGAATACGAGCTGCGACTTTTTAATGACTTCTTCGCAAAGTCTTGCAAAACGCTCATCCGCAGACTGTAAACATTTGATTGCTTACTTCAACACTGTTCAATTAATTATTGTAACAGTCGAACCAGGACTGATATTTACCCGGAGGCAGTTTGGAAAAGTGAAATTGTGAATCATTAAACAGACGTCTAATAAGACATTGCACCATACCAGCCTGGTGTTGTGGTTAGTTTGCACCGTCGCCTTCATGATTTGATACTATCAAATGCTATAAATTATTGGAGCCAATCAGAATCGGCCCAAGGCGATACCGGTGTTGTATTCTTTGAGATCCTACATCGTCTAATCAAAGCACAAAATAGCGGCTTTTACCTTTATCCTAAGTTAACACTTATGAAACGGCCGAGATCTTTATCACTTCGCCTCGCAATGCTGGTATGCGCGCGATCACGTATTTTGTGTGCGAAAGAATTGATTTGAATTAACACCGAAATATTTATTGGCAAAATGTTTAATTAATTGTGATTGCGATCTCCGTAGTTAATATTTAATAGTCACGAATATTTGTTTGGGAGAATATAATGTTTTAAGACCTTTGGTCGGTATTATCTCAGCAGAGGGAACTATGACAAAAGTTGAGACGAACAACTGACAATTAAACTCTAAATAACAAAAATATAATAACAATAATACTTCGAAATTCTTGGTACAAGAATTTCAGATAAATGTAAGAGACAAAGTTTTTTTTAAAGTTTAAAGCTGATCTATGCAAATGAAGAACATTTCACATGACCGTAAACAATAAAATGCGAAAAGAAACCGTTTTAAGTGCTCAAGGTCATAGGTGCTAACTGAATTAAGGTGAAATACTCATTTTTGATAAATTTATAAATATGTATAAAGTTAATACTGGTAACTATACAGAGTGTCCCCGAACTCTCTGAACCCCTATTGGATTTGTTCCTGGGATCTAGACAAACATATTTCACAATATAAACATAGGTCTACGGTGCTTATTTTTCCGTCTGTCTGTATGTGTTTTTTATAAAATACTTAATATTTTTGAAATTAGAAAAGATATTGAGTTCAAACTTTTTATACCTATTTTTTGCGTAACCTTTTATCACTGTACAAAAAATTAGAACACTATTTTAAATAGTTAAAAAATGGCGGCTGTTTATAATTTTTAATGTCAAACATCTCAAAAACCGCTAACTTTATGAAAAAATTACAAGAGACAAAAGAAATTACTTTTTTAATGACAAACACAATGGTTCTTTTATTTCGTCTGTAGCTCAAACGATAACAGAGATATTGACAAAAAAAAAGGAAAATTTTATTTCTTGGCAGTTGTCAACAATACCCAGAATTACTCTAGAAACAAAATATTTTTAATACAGACAGCTCCGTAGTGTTTATATTGTGAAATATGATTGTCTGGATCCCAGGAACATATCCACAAAAGGGGTCCAGAGAGTTCGGGGACACCCTGTGTAATCTACATATTTATTTTGCCTTGATTTTGTATTCTTAGTATTTCATATCAAAGATATAAACAAATTTTGTTTTAAGATATCTATTAACGTATTCCTGTTAAAGTAAAGATGATTTTAATAAACGTAACTCTTTACGCACTGGTGGATGATGGATGACCACCTTTCATCAATATTCAACAATGTTCAACTTGTATTTCCATTATAAAGTTTTTGACCTGTATGTGGTGCGGCACAATAGCCAATAAAGAAAGATGTGACACATACAGTACACGTAAACGAATTATCATCCGTACATAACCTAAAAGTTTAATAAGCTAAAAGTAAATCTATCACTATTCAAACTATGCATACTCGCATTCTTCTTTAAAATGCGTTAGTTTGAAATGCCGAATTACCGCTCGTGCCATGTCTAATTACAGTATTATCATATTTTTAGTCATATGATCTAGTCCACACTGGGTCACTCTAATAACAAAATTAGGTTTAATATTGGTAAATTCCTTGTTTAAAGTATTCATTTTTTATTTAAAATTATTTTCAAAATTGTACTCATTTTACAAATTTAAAAAAAAGTCTAACGAAAATACGTGATTCACTTTTACCGTTTAGTAAACAAATTTTAATTCTTAAAAAAAGTCTGTAAAACGCTTTGGAATTGGGCGATTTTTAATTACTTGTCCCAGTAATTCAAAGATTTGAAAAGTCTTTAATTCAGCGTATCCAAAGTTAGGTGATAATTAATAAAAATTTAAGAGGCGAGAATGGTAGCATAGATCATGAATAATAAATAGATCTTGCATCCATACGGGGGCTGTGTGCCGGAAAAAAGGTTGTCGCGAAAATAGTACATGATCGCGCCACGAGGTAGCGCTAGGGAGAAAGCATTGGTAGCATTGGTGTTTCAAACAGCTTCCTTCATTTCCCCAATAGATAGCGCCAAAAAAGTCGAAATTCCAGTGGAACAAAATATTGCATTGGATCGGAGTTCTATTAGGTTATCCAAATACAATGATGGTAGTAAGTTGAGGACGGTTTAGGGTTTTGTAATTAAGGTTCCCTTAATTGTCCCAAGATCAAACTTTGCACATATCTTTCCAACTTTTGAATAATAAAGGTGATCAATTTTAAAACAATCATCTTTGTAGCGATCTGAATATTAATAAAAAGAATAATGGCGTTGACTTTCATACAAGTGCGTATAAAACTTTCATGTATTTTATACGTTTAGGGCTGAATTATACTTTCGAAATCCTGACTGCAATAGATTTTATAATCACGAATACATTTTGGTACGAGATATTTGATTAATCAAGGCTAATGCAGTAAAACCAAAGTTTTTGCGCCTTAATAATTTATTTTCACATAAGTAATAGAGTATTCAACGCAATCTTTCCAATTAAAAACATCTATGTTAAGTTCTTCATAGGCAATTTAAGACATTAAAATTTATTTTTTTGTAGTAACTTACATATATTTATACAGACTGCTTCAGGAAGGAATGAAAAAAAGTTTATTTAAACTTAGGTTGGTTCGTTTTCCAGTTATCCATAATTTATTTTTTTTTTTTGAAAATATTTAATATCTTTGGATGTAGGAAATATATTGAACGCAAATTTTTGATACATATTTGTTATGACATCTTTTAGCCTATACAAAAAACAAAACCTTATTTCATGTATTTTCAAAATGGCGGCCGTTAAAATATTTAATGTAAAATGTCAATTATCTCAATACTTATGTTTAAGTTTAGCCTACAAAACAAAATTAAAGAATCAGAAACTCTCATTTTTCAATAAAAAACATAACGAAATTTATTATTTTTATAAATTAAACCGAGTTATTGTTTAAAAAAAAACATATTATTGTGGTCAACTACCAAGATAATATTTTTTTTAGTTAGTAGCAAATAACTCAGTTATTTTTTAATCTACATTAATAAAAACGATTATTAAATTTTGTTGATTCTTGAAATTGTTTTAAAAAGTTAGCGGCTTTCAAGATATTTGATATTTTACATTGATTATTTTTAACGGCCGCTATTTTGAAAATATATGAAAAATCGTTTTCGTTTTTTGTACATGAGTAACAGATATTATGCTAAATATGTATCAAAATTTTGAACTCAATATATTTCCTAAATCCAAAGATATTAAGTATTTTGTAAAAAAAATGTTGGAAAAGGGCAAATGAAGCACTTAAGAACCTATGGTTATATGAATTTTTATCTTTTCTTATATACTAGGGGAGGCCCCTGCGTGCTCCGCACGCCAACCCCCGGTTCGACCTTCTAAAAACATATGTTATGTTTTATTTATAATAAAAGTGTAGGATTAATAATAACCTCAAAATTAAGATGGTAAATAATGTGAAATGTTCAAATCAAATTATTTCTTATATTTTATAACAGCAGTAATAATAAAGGTTAAAAGAACCAGTAAGGCTCAGGTCTAAACTTAATCAAAAACCTAACAAAAAAGTTATAAATAATGTAAATAATGTTAAAAGTTCAAAACAAATTAGTTCGTAAATTTTATAATTTGAATAAATAATTCATTTCCTCCCTTATAAAAATCAATATTTACTTCCACAAAGCAGCTGTATTAGTTAGTTTCTTATTATAAACAGCTGTTTTGTATTAAAATGTTTTTATAACCTTCTGAATACTGTAATCATCGTTATTTACATCCACGAAATCAGCTGGATTAGTTTGTTTCTTATTATAAACAGCTGTTTTGTATAGAAATGGTTTATAAATATTTTCCATGTTAATCTTATGGGGAAAACCTAGACCTTTGAGATTAGCTCACGCCATTAAGGATAAGAATTTTTGACATCTAAAACCTTATTGCAAAACTACGAAATAAGACGAATTTTTTGAAACCTCAAACATTAAAATTGGTCCAGAAAAAGGGAGGAGTTGTGTTTACAAAAAACGGCTTCACGTATTATATATAAAGATTTTCACTAGTAGAACACCTCCATTTCTCCGTTTCTTCCTGACTCACCCTGTATAACTGTATTCCTATAGATATTATTTACTCTCTTGAAACCTATTCTTGGATAAATTTAAGCATTCCTTAATAGATCTATCTATATATATAAAAGCGAAATACCACTCACTCACTGACTCACTCATCACGATTTCTCAAAAACTACCGAACGGATTGGAATGAAATTTGGTATGTAGCTTCCTCTAGGACCATAAGTGTTCACTAAAAAAGGGTGTAAAACAATTCGAAATTTTAGGAGGGTTTTGGGGGGGTCAAAGATATTAAATTACGATTTCTTCAAAACTACCGAACGGATTGGAATGAAATTTGGTATGTAGCTTCCTCTAGAGCCATAGGTGCTCACTAAGAAAGGGTATGAACAATTTTAAGAGGGGTTTGGGGGGATCAAAGTTACTAAAATCATAATTTCAGATCTTTTATTATTATGACAATAGTGCTTTTATTATTTAAGATCTATATATATAAGCCAAATACCACTCACTGACTGAACACTTAAAAAGAACACAAATAACGTTAAAAAGACTGAAAATACCAACCACCACGGGCAACGCCATACGGGGCAGCTAGTCTAGTCTATATATATATATAAGCCAACTCCACTGACTCACTGATCACGATTTCTCAAAAACTACTCAACGGATTAGAACGAAATTTGGTATGCAGCTTCCTCCAAAAAGAAAGGCCCTAGGTGCTCGCTAAGAAAGGTTTTAAAAAAATTCGACATTTTAGGGGGCTTGGGGGGGGGGGGTCAAAGTTACTAAATCACGATTTCTACAAAACCACCGAACGGATTGAAATTAAATTTGGTATGTAGCTTCCTCTAGGGCCATAGGTACTCGCTAAAAAAGGTTTTAAAAAAATAGAAATTTTAGGGGAGGTTTGGGGGGTAAAAGTTACTAAAATCCCCATAAGAAATACATAATGTAATATATTTATTGATATAATATATTTTTTGTCAATATACATTTATCTTTGATTTGTCTATCCGTGCAAAGCCGGATCGGGCCAGCTAGTATGATAATAAAGTTTAATGCAGTTGAAATTATGATACAATACTACTAGAGAAACGTAGTTGCTAGAGAGTTTAAATATGGCCTACTATAGCAACATAAAGTAGGAAGCTAGTGCGGTTGAACTCACAGTTAGTCCTGGGTTAAACTACTAAACTAAATTCCCTTTAGACTGGTGGCTGTTTAAAATTAATTATTACCAGATTTTCTAATATGTATTTAGTTCACAAATTTAATACAATTAAATTACCCGTATAGTATATAGGTTATAATTTCAAATATACAAATATAAGTAATATTTTAAGGCCTGCGGCCAAATCTAGCACATACGGAGTACACGCAGCTGTTCTGTTAACTATTTGTATAATAATTTTAATTGTATTGTTTCATTGATATGATCAAACCTGCGCTATGACTTAGTGTCTAGTAAATTATCTAGTAAACGTACGAAACCAATAAATTTAACGTAAGACGTAAGTTTGTCCGGTAGCCTTCGTTGTGTTAATTAGACAGCTTATAAACTACGGACAATAATCTATTTAATTGTCTTTGCAAATGGCCTAACATTAACCGTATATTTATATGCGTTATAATCTTACTCGGTAAGCCTTGACTTTTATCCGTGTTTGGTTTACTTTTCTTTTCGATCAGGCCTAGGCTATAAGAAAGGCAAATCTAAATTATTAATCTCTCTTGTTGAACTTTTGATTGGTAAATATGAGTTGGTGTAAGACTTCATTACGATCTTTCACGTTCATTTTTCCAGGCGTAAACCTCTATGATCATAGAATAAAACACCAGGAGTAATATTGCTTCCAACATGTAAAATCCAAATATTAATAAAATTCCAACATATAAATAACAGTTACGACTAAATGATAGAAGAACAATAGAAGTAAAAGTATTTGAATCTTTAAGTTAATTATGACGAAAAAATGGAAACCACCATAATATTAAAACTAATAAATAACTGCAAACTTTGCAGGTAAAATAAAACACAAACAAAGAAAAACCTAATATTAAATCATAAAAACAATAGAAAACCCAACGAACGACAAAAACAATACAACAAAACAGAAAAGTTGTTTTCCAAAAGTAACAATGGAACGAGATTTTCCATATTATTGCATTGACCCTTTTAAATAAAGGTGAATTGTTAAATGTGGAATGTAAAATGTACAGTTAAACCTTTGTGTCCTGTGTTAAAGTGAATGTTTTTTTTTTTTAACTTACCACACCGATTTAAAAAAAGAAAGATATATACAAAACCTAATCTCTTGACAGTTATTCATATAACATAAACCCTCTGTTCACCTCCTATTACTCAACCCTCTATAATTTGTAATGGGCACATATGAAATTAAAGCCCTCTAAAAACCATGAACTTCTGTGGAAAGAAAAAAAATGGATAATGCATTCGTTCTCTACATTCAAAATGATAGCCTAACAGTTATTTTTATTTTTATAAATTTAATTATTTAAAAGGCGGAAAGATGAGCACAAAATTTGTTCTCGAAGCAGTTATTCAGGGGAGACCGTAGAAAATCTTTTTCAAAAATCCCAAACCCCCCTCTTACCACCTCTTCTAAAAATTTGTAATTTACACATAAGTCTTGTGATACATTAAATTAATGGGATACTCTACTGAAAAATAGTGAATTTTTTTCAAAGTATTTTATTATATTGGCTTACATTTTGTGAAAACATTTTTTCTCACTTTTTTGTGTTTTATTAATTTGTATAGTACTACAGCTTATATTGCATTGTTGTAGTGATAGTGAACAATAAAAATCAAGAAAACAGTTCTTAAAAGCAATAAGACATGTGCACAAACACAGTATATATTGTACTTCCACATAATGTTGTGTACAACTTTATGAGCCATGTACCACAAATTAAGTTTTTTCTCGTTTTCAGGTACCAAATTTAATATTATAAGAGAACGGCTTAAGCTACAGGGCTGATTTTTTTTGCGTGATGGCAGCAGTATAAACTAGAACTTCATGTTATATGGTGTATATATGTGCAATAGTTTTCATATACAAAATTAAAATAAAAAACATAAAAAAAATCGAAAAATATTTATTAGCATTTAAAAATAGTTTACCTTTAGTGATAATTATGAAATTACATGAGTTTTATATGGATTATTATTGCTTACCATTTGCCACTAAGAAAAAAAAATTGGACTTTTAGTTCCCGACTTATATTAAATTTAAAACCATTCAAATTTTCAAAATAAAGTATATATAACAACCACTGTAAGCTGCAAAATAAGAATTAAGATTCTTTTCAATGTCGTATACACGAGGTATTCAGTTTGTTAGTTCAATAATTGCAGTAAAACCGTACAAGTGAGATAACATCGACCAATATCTGGAGCGATCAGGGTAGCTCAGTTGGTAGAGCATTACGACGGAAACGTAAATGTCCCGGGTTCAACTCCCGGTCTTGGTCTGTGTTTTTTCACTTGTAATTTAATTAATAATTCGTATTTGAATTGTGTGTGGGTGTGTGTTTGTGTACCCTTATGTCATGCTCACATGTGAGTAAATAATTTTATAAATACCTGAAGATGGGAACGTGTTCCTGAAACGCGCGTAGTACTATACTACGCCCAAAAAATGGAAACAAGGTATATATATATATATATATATATATAATATTATTATAAATATACTATATTTAGTAGTAAAACTTCATAGTTCAATTACACACCAATATACACAGCAACAAATCTCACCTAAAACACACCAACAATAACATAACCTAAATCATCTTTTGACAGTTGATAAAAGTAAATAACTTATTTATTTGAAACTCAATTAGGTTATCAGCTGTTTAGAACCAATTATTTCCTACTAATTTAGTTGTAGCATAATGGTGCAATTATTTTAAAACTCGGAATGTAACCAAAATGAAAGTGTAAATCAATTATTTAGCTTCACTGTGACTTAGAACTTGAAATTATCTTAAATAAAAAAAGAATCATCAAAATCGGATAAGTATTAACTTAGGAAAGGAGTGAATAAAAAGCAGGATTTTTTTTAATATATAGATTACGCGTTTTACTAAGTTAATGCAGTTGCCTGCATTCGGGCCTAATCGACCGCAAACAAGAACAATAATCATAACCTGTGTTTGGGGAATTCTCGACAAACGCGAAACCACATGCCGTGATGAAATACTCTGCAAATATTTGCATCTTCGAGGTCGACCAGAACTGACCCGATTTCCTCGAGTGTTAATCGATACTATTTTTATGTAATTTTCCATTGATCGATTATGATGCTAATAGATTCATTATCGCTTACCGTCGACCATTCAGTTGTCACTTTCATTTTTTGACTTTCATACGTTTGAAACAATGAAATTAATGTCCGTGAGAACTGACATTATGTTGGAGCACTATTTAAATTTTTTTCTCATTAACAATCACCCTGGTATTTGGTAGACGAATTTCGCTGATAACATTTTTTTGATCTTGAAGCAATATAGAAAATGTAATTTCAATACTTAATAAAGTAACACCGGCAACTAGAGAAAAAAAGGTCTTAAAAATCATTAACATATTACTCTGTACTTTACACTGAAGAATTTATTATACCTGATTATTATTATTATGAACTAGTTTTGAAGTTGTCTTAGAAATCACTTCGTGGTGTTATTAAAATATTATATTTTTAAAAGTTTTATAAATTTACGGCTTCGCTCACAGGCGTGATTAAATAAATAAAAGGACTAACGCGTAAATATTGTGCATTACAATAAAATCCAATAAAAAAAAGTTTTTAGATCCGAGTTCCAAGGCCCGCATAGTGAGTTTCAAACAAATCAAATCATTATTTCTTTTAGGCCTACGTAAATTATTAGCTATGCACCAATAAACGCTAACAATCCAGGTTGTTACTCATAACTCCCGAACGAACATACAAATTACAAATGAGGTTTTTGTGTGTATTTATCATCTATGAGTATATTGCATAGTGTTTGGATAAACAGGGTGGAACAAAGTTAGTGTTAAAAACTTCGGGAAATGGTTCTGTGGATCAAAATAAATAAAAAATGAAGAATAATACTTTCTCGAAAAACGCTTCATTTTTCAAATATCCTCCATTTTGTTTCTTTTTTTAAATAATTAATATCTAGAGAACGGTTTAACCAATTGAGTTCAAACTTGGCATGAAGTTTAACCTAACAAAGATCTATCTTAAGAAAAATAATCGATTGTATCCAAGCACGCACTTTAAAATGGCGGCTGCTTGAAAATGGCAGACCTAAATTACTCAAAAAACAGTACATTCTAACAAAAAATGTCAAGTTACCTTTTTTTTTGTAGCCCTTTTAATTCCCTATCGGATGATTTAAAGTTCAAAACAATCGGATGAAGAATAATAATTAAGTTAAAGATAATGACAGCAAATGTACATACAATATTGTAGCATTTACTGTGTTGGTATAGGATGCCGAGTTGAATAAAACAATTATTACACATAACTTAGCTTTATCCTTCATTTGATTGTTCAACAGTTACATCAACCGATAGGGAATCAAAAGGGCTACAAAAAAAGTGTTTTGACATTTTTTGTTAAAATGTACGGGTTTTGAGTAATTTAGGTTTGAAATATTCAAACAGCTGCCATTTTGAAATGCATAATTGGATATAATCGTTTATTTTTCTTAAAATAGATCATTGTTAGGTTAAACTTCATGCCAAGTTTGAACTCAATCGGTTAAACTGTTCTCTAGATATTAAGTATTTAGTAAAAGAAACAAAATGGCAGATATTTGGAAAATGATGCGTTTTTAGAAAAAATATTATTCTTGATTTTCTATTTATTTTGACCCATAGAACCATTTCCCGAAGTTTTTAACACTAACTTTGTTCCACCCTGTATATTTAATTGTTAAACCAGCGTATGCGGCAAATTAAAACACAGATGATCTTGTCAAAGTGTTAAGCTTTTGATCCAAATCAGTTGCATTACTTATAATGGTAGCGTGTCAAGATCGTTCGCAAAACCCCTAATTGTATCAATAATTTTTACATTTTTCAAATTTTTAAATAGGAACCCTAAATCTTTTCGTAATAAATAGTAGCATGGATTAATCTCTGTCTGAAAAGTCACCTACAATTAGTTGAGCCATTTCGGAGATTAGCACGGACAGACAGACAAACAATTAAACAATGCATGTATAGGTTTTGGTAAAGAGTGAATACCGATATGAGTTTAGAAAACGTTTTTTTTTTTTTAATCACAAACAGACGCTTCAATACATTTGAATAGATACTCTTATTTAAACATGCGTGTTTTTATATTGGTTTGCTTAGTACAGATACCCATCAACTATCTTTTGGAAATTACGTTGTTCAAAATGGATCAACATAATTTTAACTCCACTAAATTTTCTATTAGGTCAAAACTGTTTGCTACATGTTTATGTTATCGTAAAGGTTCTCTAACAAAGATAAGTTTTCAAATTTAAGGCTTTTGAATTTAATGACCCACGGCTAATTGATACATTATTTTATAGAGAGTGATAGAAAATGTCACCAATTAAATGGTTACCATGGGGATAGCGAGCTTTTAGCATAACCTACAGGAATACCAGACTATTTTTACAATAAAATATTTCTAAAAGTAAAAATAATAAACGGTATCAGTTAACTGACACAAACTTTCTCCCAACTTACTGTAGTCAAAATAATATTGTTTTCAATCATTTTATTTATTACTTTTTAGAGTAAAACAAAAAAAATAATATTCTACCTACGTCAATCATATAAAAAAATTATTGTCCTAGGCGGGATTCGATCGCGCGACCTTTGAATTACTGGCCGTGATCGCTACCATGGTGCTACCCCGTGCGGCCGCCGCCTCAATGCTAGATTGACAACATAAACTTGTTTATTTTTAAACATTTCCCCATAGTTATAAAACGCCGAAGTTTTGATAAAAGCTGGTGGTGTCATTTTGTTTGGCATCTTAAGCACTATAAATATTGAAAATTTTATCAAAATCGTTAGAGCCGTTTTTGAGAAATTTGCATTTTTGTCGTTTTTCATGGGTTTTAAGGGTAAATTACCCTTAAAAATTAGAAATTCCAAAAAATGAAAAAAACGCCTGGAGATATTAGGGTTTAGTACCTACATACCAAATTTCATGAAAATCGGACCAATAGTGTCCTCTCTGGTCGTGTATACATACTGACAGACTGACAGACAGACACCACTCTAAAAACACTTTTTTGGGTTCAGGGAGTACCAAAACAAAAAATTCCACTAAAAATATTTTTGGGTTCAGGGAGCACCAACACAGATAATTGCACTAAACAATTTTTCGGGGTTCTGGGAGCACCAAAACAGATAATTCAACTGAAAATTCAAATTCGAACATTTTTACGAAAACAATAATTTCTCCATATACTACGTATAGGGTGGAGAACGTAAAAATGAACACAATTTTCACAAAAATACGCGTACTAGCCAAACGCGTTTCGACGACAAAATCGTCATCTTCAGTGACACTTGAGCTACAACTAAATTATAACATGTGTAGTAGGTTCAGCTCACTTGACTCGATTGCCATATTTATAAATGTATCAAGCTTTACTCGTGAGAAATATTATTTCTAAAAGTAAAAATAAAATGAACACAATTCTCACAAAAATACTTTCATTAGCTAAACGCGTTTCAACGAAAAGGTCGTCATCTTCAGTGACACATCTATACTAATATTATAAAGAGGTAAAGTTTGTTTTTTGTTTGTTTGTAAGTAAGTAGGGGGTAATCTCTGGAACTACTGAACCAATTGAAAAAATAGTTTTACTAATAAAAAGATGCACTATCCCTGAGTAACATAGGCTATAATTCATTTAGGTAAAAACCTTTTTTATGTCAATATTTGTAAATGTAGTCGGAAAAAAAATGTTAGGTTAGGCCTAGAATGATATACCAAAGCATGTATTTACATTTATTACCATAGCAACCAATTTGTTTGCTTCAATATCTTATCTTCTAAAGCGAAAAATAATTGTCAGTCTGCTAAATGGATCTGGAATCTCCGTCTAAGGATTTTTGATTTTTTGATTTTATATGGGGCTTTTGGCCACGAGAAATCGATTGGAAATGGTCACCAGTCTGGGAAAATTCATTTTCTACGTCTTTTTCTTAAATTAAAAAGTGAAATTTGTCCATTTTAAACAATACAAAGCACAGCTGATGCAAATGTTTTCAATGTCATTACAATATTCATCTGTTTTCTTTTAAACGAAGCACAGCTGATGCAAATGTTTTCAATGCCATTACAATAATCATCTGTTTTCTTTTAAACTGTATTTTATTAGAGGTAAGCCTAATGTTGTATCTATTTATAGTTACCATGGCAACGAATACTTCTGCTAAATAAACATACTCTTTATTTAGTTGTTTAATATTATAGGCCTAACTTCAAAACTCAATAATCCAATATTTATTATTGAAATCATAGCCCTGCTTATAATCGAGCTTTAGCTCGGTCTTCTGGTACTTTCCATTAACAG
Organism: Philaenus spumarius; assembly: GCA_018207615.1. Lineage (NCBI taxonomy): Eukaryota > Metazoa > Arthropoda > Insecta > Hemiptera > Aphrophoridae > Philaenus > Philaenus spumarius. The sequence continues at coordinate 214,880 of JAGFPH010001955.1, forward strand.
GAAGCTGATTTCAAAATTTGAAGCAATTATTTTTGTATTTCAAGCTTTTAGGTTAGGGTTTTAAGGTGTAGACCTGAGCCTTGATGGTTCTTTTAACCATTAAGGCTCGGCTCTCCACATTTAAAACTACGATATTGGGTACCAATTTCAATGTTAAATAACCAAAACATACCTTCACTATTAAGTATATTTTTGTGCTGTTTTTGTTAAAAAACTAAAGCTGTATTTTTTTTCTTAAAGTAAAATAGATTGTGGGTGTTGATTGCTAAGGAATTTTGCAATATCTACTTTTGCAACTGAGAAAAAAATTAATAAAGTTTACTATTTTTTACTATTTATATCATTCGTTTATGAAAACAATAAAACGGTTTCTGAAAATGTATTCGGCAATCAACATCCGCATATGACAGTACTTCAAAATGAAACCAAATTTTTAAATTTATTCCACGAATTAACGGGAAAAAAATGACTTATTCTGTAGCATTGCTCTTATGGGAATCACATTCAATATGGCGGGCAGGGAAGCGCCCCCTTAATACTGCTATTAAAGCAGTTATTACTGCTGCTATAAAATATAAGAAATAATTTTGTTTGGACATTTAACATTATTTGCCTTATTAGTTTTTAGGTTAATATTAATACTACACCTTTATTATTATAAATATAATATAACATATGTTTTTAGAAGGTTCCGTTGGGGGTTGGCGTGCGGAGCACGCTTGGGTCTCCCCTAGTAACTAATAATTTAATTTTAGCACATGTGTCGTTGAATAGCGTTTGGATACACGAGTCAAGCTCGATACATTTATAATAAAATATTGTAATCAAAAAATTATAAATAATAAACAGATTTTGAAAACGAAATAGTAATAATATTATTCTGATTTGACTTATTAATGCACTGTATAACTAAAGGAATATATTAATCACTTTTAAATAAAATATTATTCAAACAAAACAGAAATAATAATAATAATTCAGAATATAAATAATAATAAATATTTGTTGGATCTGACTCATCGAATGATGATGATAATATGTACACGTCGACTTCCTGTAACAGTCTTTTTGTTTGCCAGCATTATTTATACACATAATTAGAATTAAATAACAACATAGATAATAAAAGTACGTAAGATAAATACATAATCAATATTTCTTGAATGGTTAGAGGCCAAATTTATAAAGGTTCAACTAATTAAAAGTTACTATGCTTGAAAGTAATTTCCGTTTTTATTGTTATTGCAATTGCTTTTTCACTTCTGCATTTTCCGCACTTAACTTCGTCTTGTGCAATAAGAATCAATAAAAATACAGTGTAATAATTGGATCGACATTTGAGTTTAGGCGGTTATGCAATATCGCGTTCTTTTAGAACATGAATCATAGAACAGTAGAAGATAATGTGTGAAGTAATCCTGCGGTCTTGGTGGTTTACAAATCGGTAATTAGGTTCGGCAAAGTGGTAATTGCGTAGGTTTTTGAAGCACGAGATACGAAATGTCAAAGCAATAATATAATTCAGTTGAGGATATTTTATTTAATTGTAATTGTTAAAAACCGAATACAGCATTTTACCAAAAATATATTGGTCGTACTTAATTAGCATTTTGTCTAAATTAATAACAATCATCAATATACAATATTTACTTTCCGCTGTAATGGTTCCTATCAATCAGAAATATTTCTAAAACTTCAGTAAAAAAAGAGGAGATTATAGACTATTTAAAAATACACAAGATTTTGTTCCATAATTTCAAAACCAAATTTTTCTTCGCCCTTGTGAACTAAATTACGATTTATTTTTATGACTGGAATTTTACGTACTTGGTAATTTATGAATTTTTCAGTTTGAGTTTCTATCGCAGATAGCTTGTTTACAAAACATATTTATTTTATTACTTTATGTGAAATAAACGGTAAAAGAAACTGGCACATACTTTCTAACAAACATATTTAAATTATTAACACGTTCACTGCTAGGACGCACATGTGAGCTTCACACTGAACACTATGAGAAGCGGCCTACGCACAATGCATATAATCGTTTATTTTTCTTAAGATAGATCATTGTTAGGTTAAACTTCATGCCAAGTTTGAACTCAATCGGTTAAATAGATATGTAGGTATTAATTATTTAGTAAAAGAAACAAAATGGCGGATATTTGGAAATTGAAGCGTTTTTCGAAAAAAAATTATTATTGATTTTTCTTATATTTTGACCCATAGAACCATTTCCCGAAGTTTTTAACACTAACTTTGTTTTTCTGTACATAAAAGCCAAATACCACTCACTCACTGACTCATCAAGAAATCTCAAAAACTACTGAACGGATTGGAACGAAATTTGGTATGTAGCTTCCTCTAGGGCCATATGTGCTGACTAGAAAGTGTTAAAAAAAATTCGAAAATCTTAGTCGGGTTTTGGGGAGTCAAAGTTACTAAATCACGATTTCTCCAAAACTACCAAACGGATTGGAATGCAATTTGGTATGTAGTTTCATCTAGGGCCATGGGTGCTCACTAAATTTCAGGGGGTCAAAGTTACTAAAAAATACCAGCGAACGGATTGGCGTTAAATTTGGTATGTAGCTTCCACTTCCTCTAGGGCCCTAGATGCTCGCTAAGAAAGGTTTTCAAAAAAATCGAAATTTTAATGGGTTTGGGGTATCAAAGTTACTAAAAAAAAAAACACCGAACGGATTGGAATGAAATTCGGTATGTAGCTTCCTCTAGGGCCCTAGAGGCTCGCTAAGAAAGGTTTTCAAAAAATTCGAAATTTTAGGTGTGTTTTGGGGAATCAAAGCTACTAAAAATCCCCATAAGAAATACATAGTGTAATATATTTATTGCTATATTTTTTGTGTTAATACAATTTAACTTTGATTTGTCTATCCGTGCAAAGCCGGATCGGGACAGTTAGTTATATATAATGTAACATTAAAACTGACTCTACAAATAAGAAAATCGTGTCAGTCTGTTTGTGACGGCATCAACCGAGAACGGCTGACCGTAGACGGCGTTTGAGCAGAATTTCTTCGGGTCGGTTTGGGAGAAATACACATACGAAAAAGCACATTCGTTCATAAATTGTGACTACAGTAATGACCAAATATGACTACTTCGTCCTCTTTTGGGCACGTTTTTTTTAATAACTTTAAACTGTTATCACCTATATTCAAATTGAAATAATCAACAAATTTTTATTCAGCTCGCAGAGTTTTTCCAATTGCCACTGAGCCGATTCTGTAGGTTGCATAGTCTAGGAGTTTTGCAAAAAGTATGCGATATTTCTTAAACCATTTTGATTTACCGACTTTCAAACAGCTGAAAAAGATTACAGGACAAATCTGAGACCACGTTGGCGATTGGCAATTTAATTCTCTACAACCTTCATATTTAGTGTTTTTGCTCCTACACTATCTAATGGGTCAAAACCGTTTGATAGTTTGTGTTGTTTTGCTTTAAGGTATCTTCAGTGACTTTTCAATAGTTTAAACAAGTACCGTGCGGAAATCTGCAAATTATTTTTATTGTAGTATTTTAATCAAACTATTTTTCTTTTAAATTTTTCATTTGATGAAATCGCGGATGCAGCTAGTATTATATAGAACTGTGCCAACGAGACTAGTTGCGTGAAACAACTTGGTTTAGCAAAAATATATTATAAAGTATTACAGAACCGTGAAGGCAGTGCCATAAATCTGTAAAACCATATCACACGTTTGTTCTCTCATCGCCTACTGCTTTATGTCTAAGTGAATTATTACTCATTATTGGATTTCTATACATTGTCTCCTGCCAACTACTACACTTCTGTGTATAACATAATATCTGTATAATATATTGATAATACTTGTGCATTTTAATATACGGAGTGTTAAAAAGTCCCCTTCATTATATTGTAACTAAAAATAAGTTAAGCAATCTTGTATACTATGGGAGACCTCTGCGTGCTCCGCACGCCTACCCCCTATGGAACCTTCTACAAACATATGCTATGTTTTATTTATAATAAAGGCGTAAGATTAATAATAACCTCAAAACTAAGGCAGTAAATCATGTTAAATGTTCTAATCAAATTATTTCGTATATTTTATAACAACAGTTATAATAAAGGTTAAAAAAACAGTAAGGCTCATGTGTACACTTAATCAAAAACCGAACCAAAAAGTTACTCACTATCAATTACCGTATATTATCAATAAATAGGTCTACTATATGTCTTATTTATATTAGGATGTAATATAGTTTTTTCTTATTTTTAAATTCATTAAGTTTTTATTGGTTTGTGTGTGATGAAACATGTGTTGGTTCAGTATAGGCCTAACTTAAAATATTATTTTGTACTAAAAGCTGGACATCCGAATCAACTGTATTATATGCTATTCAAATATAATTATTTACTTCCACGAAAGCAGCTGGATTAGTTTGTTTCTTATTATAAACAGCTGTTTTGTATAGAAATGGTTTTTAAATTCGTTCCATGTTAATCTTGTGGGGAAACCCCGACCTTTGAGATTAGCCCACGCCATTAAGGATAAGAATTTTTGACATATAAAACCTTATTGCAAAACTTCGAAATGAGACTAATTTTTTGACAACCCAAACATTAAATTTGGTCTAGAAATAAGGGTGGAGTTGTGTTCACAAAACACAGCTTTACGTATTATATATAAGGATATCTTGTGTTGCATAACAGTAAATTTTGTTTAAATATTTGATTCTTTTCGATCTTTTAGGGCTAAGGTTAGGAAACGGTTAACAAATGTCAAATGTAAAGGTAGGTAATGTAAAACAACAATGTAAAGCTTGTTAAAAGAAAAAGAGAATGATGCAAACTAGAGCTCAATATCTTTCTTCGTTAAAAAGTAATGGAAAATCGAAATTTTGAAAATTATATGTTTATCATAGCATCAAAGCAGGTTATTAATTAGTTAATATTTAGAATAATTAGGTGGTTAAGGGTATAATTGTTTTTTTTAAAAAAAAAAAAAGGTTATTTCGTCAATATTTTTAAAACTAGATTTAAAAAATCAAAATACAATCTAAAAATCTTTCCAAGACATGATAGAATTTTAGTTATTTAAAAGAGATGATGTTAAAAAGAAATATAATTTCCATAAAATATGATTGTCCATTACTTTGAAAAGAAGCACGATACTAAGCTCTAGTTTGCAACATTTTGTTTATCTTTTAATAGGTTTTTCAATGGCGTATTACATGACCTAACTGTAACGTAAGTTTGAAATTATTAATCCCTAAAATCATAGACGTTCAGATATGTCATCAAAAAATTCCTGTTATTCAACAGAAGATATATACAAAGTTGAGTTAACTTATTTTCAACAACAAAATAATGAAGAGGGTTAAATTGAATTTAGGAAAACTCTGTAAATAGGAATATTTTATAATGATTTTAAATGAAGAAATATCAAGTTAGGGTGTTTAAAATATGTAATAAGTTACGGTTTTGTAAACGGTTCTACAGTTACAGAAAATTAAAAAATAAATTATTTCGTGTATTACAATAACAAATATAAAAATTTACAAAACATTAACAAAGATTTAAAATCCAAACAATAAACTGAAATTAAGCACAGTTTAATGAAAATCTGTTAAAAATACTTTCGAAATCAATTTCTCTTTTGGCCTGCATGTAGTTAAACAAATATAACAATGGACTAAATATACAAGTAGGCACTTCACTATGCAAGTACTTGTGTAAGTACTGATCCTACAAGAAAGTTTAGATGTGGAATCAAATTGAACAAAAGCTGCTTTTTTCCAATTTTTTTTTTAAATTCCATTATGAAACGTTTCCAATTAAAACGAATTGAAATACAATTTAACTGAAAACAATGTTTCTTAATCAAGCAACCTTTGGTGGATGGAGATTTTTGTAAAGCGAATAATCAAACGGATCACATTCCAGATAAACTAATCAATTGATCGGTCAGCACCATTCACGAATTTGAGTGCATTGGACTGTTCATTCCGGTGATAATTATACAACGTTTACAATGAACGGAAAACAACGTCGATTAATCGTGATTTGCTTGATAACTTGTAAAAAACACAGTTTTGTTAAAGAATTAATATTAATACAAATATCTTCTGCTAAATGTAGTTTAAAATTGTTTGTACAGTTAATTGTTATTCAATTATACAGTTAATTTACCATTCTTTTAACTATAGTTTCAAATCGAAGTAAAAACTACTATTTACTTTGTAATTTCTGAAGTACGCTGATAAGCACAGATTTAAAATAGTTTTTTATAGACTATTTGTTTGCCTTGGGCTGTTTATATATTGTAATGAAATTACCTTCAAAATTGTCTTCAGTCCTGTGAATGTAGCACTAGCTACAGCGCTGTTTCGCCGATCACTGTCGGCTTCGTCAGGCTTGTATTAACACATAAAACACGAACTCGAACAACACACAACACTAACACACACAAAATCGGAGAATAACTCCTCGTTAATATAATGTAATAAAAATGTTTGTGGCCACATCACATACGTTGTACTTGTCCGACTGCAGGTACGACACTGAATATAGACGTTGGTTATCAGTAACCGTTTATTTTAGGCCTAGTTTAGCGATTACATCGTATATAGGGTTGGAAGAAAAGTTTAACTTATCATTTAGTATGTTATCCGGACTATTTTTGTATTCGTTATAAATCTGAAATTCTTCCAATACATATTTGAATTCACACTTACACTGACATCAACACTAATTTAAAAATTTTACATAGAGTCAAGAAAGGCACTACTATGAATGTATTTGAAGAATTTCAGATTTATAACGAATACAAAAATAGTCCGGATAACATACTAAATGATAAGTTAAACTTTTCTTCCAACCATATATACGATGTAATCGCTAAACTAGGCCTAAAATAAACGGTTACTGATAACCAACGTCTATATTCAGTGTCCTACCTGCAGTCGGACAAGTACAACGTATGTGATGTGGCCACAAACATTTTTATTACATTATATTAACGAGGAGTTATTCTCCGATTTTGTGTGTGTTAGTGTTGTGTGTTGTTCGAGTTCGTGTTTTATGTGTTAATACAAGCCTGACGAAGCCGACAGTGATCGGCGAAACAGCGCTGTAGCTAGTGCTACATTCACAGGACTGAAGACAATTTTGAAGGTAATTTCATTATAAAATAGTTTGTTTACACCAAACATTTGGCTTTCATTCTTAATTACATATTTGACTCCATTAATTAATAAAAGTCCTATCAAATGTGCCAAACTTCTAAATTTGCAAAGTTTCAATTAATCCTATAAGAGAAATTTTCAAAAGAATTTGCTGAAGAATAAACATACTTTAAAAGTTAGTTTGAAATCCAAAACCTCGCTATATAAACCCGTTTTACTTAAGGGGAGGTCCCACTGAAAATGGTCAAAAACCCCCTAAAAAATGATTTTTATTTTCTTTACTAAAATTGTATTTAGTCTTCCTGTTTTAAAAAAACATAACAAGTTGATGAAAATATATATAATTCTTGGAGATAAAATTTTTTTAAGTTGAACATGCACATGAATTTTTGGTTAACCACTTTGGGGCTAGCCTTGTATAATCACTGATTATAGTACAAACTCTTATGCTGTGACATTTCTTTATACTCTATGGTATATAATATAATACTAGTAGTACTTGTAATCAATAAAAATTTAAATGGTGAACTAGGACCATTTATTTTGCCTAAAATATAACAAATACAATTCCCGAAAGTAGAGAAAATTAATGAAGACTTAGTTTACTAAAAATGCTAAGGCTCAAAAAGTATTAGAGATGCAGCAGTGAAATTTTAAATGCTTGCTCTTTACACATACAGACACAAAGTTATGCACGGGCTTTCCATTATCTAAAGTACTTTTTATTATTTTAAATTTTTATAAAAAATTACAAAAATATTAAAACAAATTTCAAGTTCAAAAATTTGTAGCGATAAAATCTGAAGGAATAATTTAAAATGAATGCATAACTTTGTTGTCCGTATTATACTCTGTCAAATGACACTTCAATAATGGTTCTACTACTTATAGTTACAAAGCCTTAGAGTTTCTTGAGAAACCCTGCAAATCTGCCCAAAAGGGGGGGGGGATAGTTTACAGGTGGTCAAAAAATGGTTATTTTGTTTTAAGTAGACTAATTAGAGATGGTAAAAATTTAAATAATATACCGTTAAGGATTTAGAACTTTCAGTGCGACCTCCCCTTAATTTTAAATCCAAAATTCTGGTTACAATAAAAATGTTAAGTGGGGTTAATTTTATACATTTTTAAATATACTTTTGAATTCCATGTTAAAATAATGAAGATCACCTATTTAAGGTGTTTTATAAAATCAATAGATTGTGATATACTATAATAGTGCTCAAGAAATAACATTACCATCCTGAACTATAACATATACTTTTCAGAATTTTAATAAAAGAAGACAAGTTGTGCAGTTAAACTTATTGAAACATGATGCCAAATTTCAGCTTATAAAATATGCTTATTTTTTATCAGCTACAAATTTCATCTTTCTATACTTCGTCCGGTTTGATTTAATCTATAGATTCAATGAAGTCCATGGTTAAAATATTATATAAATAAATATTTAAATATTAAATAAAAAAATTCACAAAATATTATAACTAACCAAGAAATTTTTACTAGTCTTCTAATACAATATTTCACCAGCTAGTATTACGTTTGCTTTTAGTATTTATTTAGATTGAATTAACTACAACCTGCCAAAGATAACACGATAACCCTTTAAATAGTTGTTTCTACAAAAGACACAGCCACTAAAGATAGTAATTATGACCCATAAAAGAATGTTTGCACTAAAATAAGTAGAACCTTATTTAAAAAGGTTTTCTGTCTATAAAAAACCTTTAAAATAGTATTTTAAACAAAAATATTTAAAATTATCTTCAATAACATGAAAAACATTCCTTTTCCTCCATTGTATACAAGACTAACTACATGTTATTATTTTTATTCTAACTTTTCACAATTTTAAAAAACTTGAGGTTTGAAGGTGGGTTTCATTTGTTTATTAAATGCCAATGAATTACAACATTTTCAACAATATAATGATAATATAACTATCAGACTTTCCTTACAAACCAAATTTAAAAGTTGTGTTAAAAAAAGAACAAATGTCCATAAAAACAACAATATCTGTGTAATTATATTACTTGGTCCACTTTTGTTTTACGTTTATCTTTTTGCAAGGTTTTATTTGCATTTACTGGACACACTGCTGCTCCTCTTATCTGTATTGTTGCAGACAACAAAGAAAGAATCATCTGGTACAGACTAACAATGACTTAAAATTGAATAACCATCGACGTGAAACTCAAGGCAAACGATTGCGTAAGTTCTTTTTACTCTTTCACCAAACTAAACCCAAACACATTGAAGCAGAGTGCGCGATGAAAAGTCTCTTTATTAATAAGTAGATTACTTTCAAAGCTCCGGGACTAAGTAAATATCACGCCAATTTGTCGAGCTAATTAAAAATCTTTGTAGTCCCGCCGGATTGTTCCGCAAGAGGGTGGCGCAAGACGCCTTTGTATTCTCCCTCGATCGCGAACGACCTTTGCCCCCTCTGCAGGTTTTAATTGCATAGAGTAGCTCTACTTTCACGGGCCTACCCATATACTGCGTCGCCCATGACTCGGTAACTTCTTGATGAGTCAATAGTTCGGATACCTTAATGATTCCTTCTTTATTGAGATCATGTTGAACAATGATCTTCACGGACAAGGGAGAAGGCTGGATCTTCTTTAAATAGAACTAATCATTTAGCCATGTCAGTTGGAAGAACGTTCTGCACGCTTTGTTCGAAGAGTAAGTCAAAGTTCCAAGTTTCGAAGAACTCGACTATCGTTTTTTAAGCATCTGTTAAGTGAATTGATTAAACTCAACATGCAATGATACTACTAGGTGTTTAAAGTTCATTTTGATCTATATTCTCCATAAATATTATTATACTATTAAAAAAAAGTAAAACTAAACACCATATATCTTTAAATACATTTTATAAATTAACCGTCTTGAGTAGTAACCAGTGTTCAACTATCTTTGGAATAGTGCATTTAGCTAAGCTTGTTTTGAAACAATTTAGGCAGCTTTGTAACTAAAGGGTGGCGTATTTAACTAAAAAGATGTAGTTAAAATCCAGAGGAAGACCATGCATGCAGGCATATAGATGGAAAACGTTAATTTCAAGCGACGACAGCTCTTTATATCCACAAAAAAATGTGTTAAAAATGTAAGCTTTTTTGAGTTAAATCTCCAAACTTAATTTACCTAAGATATTTTATTAAACTAAACTTCCTTTAGCTAATCATTCTTGTATAACCTACCCTAATCTACCATAAGCCTAACCTAACAAAATCTACCATAACTTAGCCTAAACTTTCTTGCCTAACTTACCGTAACCTAAACTAATCTACCCTAACCTAACCTAAGAAAATCGACTATA
>JAGFPH010001956.1:13735-25255 GCA_018207615.1 Philaenus spumarius
GTGTAAAGTTTACCGTAATCAATACAGACTAAATCTTCCGTAAGTTGGGTTTTATTTTTGTTTTATTTTACTAAAAAGTAGACAAATTTAGAAACTACAGTACTTAAATTATCCTTAATTTAAGGATAAAATCCTTTTTTAGTTGTCACTAAAAAAAATAACTTTCCTATGATAATTTTGGTTTACCTGTTGCCCTTGTTAAAAACAAACACTTTAATATCCTATTACTTTAATGAGCAATTCTTGTATCTATCTTTGTATACGGCTTTAACGAATACAATGAAATTTTGTATTTAGGTGTAGTTTTGATTTTTAAGAACCCCCATATAGTTGTATTTCGTGTAAAAACGCAATTTTTTCAGAAAATCTAATTCAAAAGTTGAAAAATTTTAACATAGGGTCTTATGGGTTGCCATGTTGGTTACAAAATAACAACGAAATAGTAAATAAAGCGATCAAAACAGCTGTTTATAAACAAGCCAATTTATACTGTTTTAGCACGTTGGAAATAGAGTGGAATAGAACTGAGATTAAGTATTATCCAAAATCAGCTGTTCATTTTATAGTTTTTAATTACTGTTAAAAAACAAGCTAAATTTATACTGTTTTAGCACGTTGGAATTAGAATAAATTGGGCCTGATTTAACAATTTATTTTGTCAAAAAAAAGGTAAACTTGGCAAAGATGGATAAATTCTAAAAGTCAATTTTGTAATACAGGCCTGGCTCATTTCTGAAACATAGTAGCATATTGAAATTATGTTAATCCTGCAATAATGTTTACTATATTTAGGCCTGGTTTCAAAACTTTAGTTGACAGAAGATAGTAGCAGTAGGACTAAAATCGTAATGAAAGCCTCTCACGTTTCTAAAGCATGTATTTGAGGTTATAATTAATCTTGTAATTACTGTTAATATATTTAAGCCTGGTTTCATAATTTTACAAACCTATGTACAAACGAGCCAAAGATTAACGAAATTCTTTAGCGAATTTTCCAACTGTGAGCGAAGCGAAGCAGCCACCTGAGGCCGAAGGCCGAGGCGGGGTAGAGCGCGAAGCGACCAGGGGCAGAGCCCCTAGTGAGTATCATTAAAACTAAACGATTAAATTTAGAGAGTTTATTAAATTCAGTACACATTTATTTTATTTGAAAAATGTGAATCTATTTTTAAGAAAATGTTAAATTAAACCACTTTGTACTGAAATGTTGTTAAAAAGTCCTAAATTGTATTTTTGAAGTTAAAACTTCTTTAGGCGCGTTGGGCAATTTTTTGATGGATAAAGGTTATGAGTTCCCGTCACAACATGCTGTAATAGCAGTATATAATATAGCTATAAGAATGACGTGTTGCGCTCAGTCCTCGTGTAAGGTTGTACTTTGTATAATATCGGATCTACCACATAGTCGTTTTTGACTATCTTCACTATATGTTTTAATATTGTAAAATTGTGACATTAGTGCTGTTTATATGTATATAAGTAAAGTTAAATTGACTAGGTGGGAAGTTAATGTGTGTTTACTGTGCATTGTTTAAATTGTGTTTTAGTGTGCAAAAATTTGCCAAATATCTTAAATGTTGCAATTCAAACCTTAACATGAATTTATTAATTTTATTTCAAATTTAGGTGTTTATTATCATATATTAACGAAACTTTAGGTTGAAAATATGTATACTGTAATGGCCAAATGGTTAAGTAAAATAAAACCTGAACACAAAATCTCACAAAAAATTGCGTTTACTAACTACAAACGCGTTTCAACTACAATGTCGCCATCCTTAGTGATTCACTGGTGACAGTAATCAAACTATAACCGAGTATAGTCATAATAACAGTTACAGTTTGATTACTGTAGCCCAGTGGTTCTCAACCTTTCAGGCTCTACGCCCTACTGATGTGAGCTCACACCTCCCCCCCCCCCTCCCCCATACAACCATTATATACGAAATTGCAATCGAAATTTGAAACTGAAGCTGGTTATTAAATGAAAATATAGATAATTCCACACACAAAATATAATATTACTGCACATAATTTTATTTCGAACATATTATTATTAGAACATATGAAATCATAGAAATAAAAACAAATTTATTTGAGGTAATCTAGGTTAGGTTTGCATGTAATACCAGTCATTTTCACAACATTAATGACAGTGCTGGCACAAAATTGAGTAAATTATGATTTTGCTTTATTTTTTTAACACACTCACGCCTCCCTCGAAATTCTTCTACGCCTCCAGGTTAAGAACCATTGCGAGCGTAGCCCGTGCATCACTGAGGATGGCGACATTGTCGTTGAAACGAGTTTGAAGTTAGTAAACGTACTATTTGTTGTGAGATTTTGCGTTCAGGTTTTATTTTATCCAGTTACTTTCTCACAAGTCAAGCTCATTAGTTATATATGCCAAAATGATTGTTTATTATTTTTAAATGCCTAAATTTGCTAACTCAGTTGATATGCTAAGAAATGTAATGTATTAAAGAAACGTGTGTTGGTTCATTATAGGCCCAACCTAAAGTTATGTTGATCAAATTTCGGATTAAACTAATATAACACCGATTTTTATTCATGACAGTTTTCACTTCTGCCAGCTACCCTACGACTGCTGCCTTTGTATATAACCATATTTTTTTAAACCTATTAAAGAATGTTTAACAGACTAAAGGCTAATTAATAGGTTAAAGTTGATTACAGGCTCATTTACAGCAGTACACAACTTTAGTTTGACAACTCAAGATATTTACTAGAAGCTGTGTATCAGAAATTATTGTAAATTTTCGGCAGAACACAACTGCAAAGAAGTTCATTAAAAACAGACCATCACCATTCTGAACAGTTTTTTCTTCCTCATTGCCTTCACGTTTTCTTTTCTGTTTCCTATACCTCTTTTTACATTCCAAAGCTGCTTTGTTGGCATCTACAACTCTTTTACTGTCAATTTGTTTTAGGCATATTATATTATTTACTTCCAGCGACCCCACATAGTTTCCGTAGCATTAGCACTTTACCAAGCCCACCACGGTTGAATGTAATGCGCGTCTAACACTCCAGTTTTCAATGTTTTAATTCCAACAAAGTTGTTTTAATAATTCTGGTTCAGATAATGTAGTTAAAGGACTTTATTGGATTTTGGGTTCATGCATGCCGACATTTTTTTGTGGCCTATTAAGGGCTGAGAGGTCCTGAAAAATGTGTTTTATTTCTAACATAATGGCCTCGGGCACTGCATGATATAACATCTTAGGCGGACCATACACGTAACGATTTATCGTACGATAGATCTATCAGATCAGATAGCATCGACGCTGTCCCCACACACGGTACGATTTGTCTTCAGATTCATCGCAGCGATCTCCCCTCTCCGCCTTTCCTCAACTCAGTCGGGTAGTTGTTGTGAACAAGTCGATCCAATCCGGTCGAATCTCATGAAATTTTCATACAATCCGATATCGTTTTCGAAGTCTGCCGATCACCCCACACACTTTCCAATCCGTTGTCCAATCTGGTCGTTGCAGATTGGACAACGGATTGGAACGTGTATGGGGGGGGGGGGCCTTAAAATAAGAGAACTTTAATTGGTATTTGCACCATGATAGTTTTCCTTCGCAGTATAGTTCAGGCTGAGGATAAACTTTTGAACGAAAAACTCAACCAACAAAATATAGTTAAAATGTTTGCTAATGAAGATGTGTGGCAAATATAATGAACTTTGGGCTCCTACTCGCTTCGCTCACCAACCCTTGCGGCGACTCATGGCTAAACCAATGCAAACAGATAATTGAATACTGATATTTTCAAAGAAATTACCACAGATTAGGACAGAAGCACTTGGATCTAAGTAGGGTGGGGGGGGAGGTAGAGGTGGCCTACACATAATGTAAAACAGATATCGAAATAGACACAATAATTGGAATTGAAGCGTTGCAATCTCATCATTAATATTTAAACAATCTATAATCAACATTTCAAACAAATTTTGATATTACCAACTGAAGGAAACAATATAATATGTAACACCAAATCAAGGGCGCCCATATGTATTTTCTAGGGTGGGAGGGGCTAGATCGAAATATGGAGATTAAGGAGTTCCCTCCCTTCCTTCGGCAAAAGGGGTCCAGGGAAATTTTTGACTTCCCCCAGAAAGTATATGTAAAATCAAACAGCACATAACATTTCAAAGATATTTTAATGCTAATCTCATAAAAGAAAAATTCCAGACCATAATTAGTAATGTACATATTTTCCTTTCCCTGGGAGCTAGGGAGGTGGGGCGCGGCACCAGATGCAGTTGTGAATTATCGAATATCAAAATGCGTTTTAAACCGTTTTATTTTATAAGTATAGTAATTAATTACATAATCTCAAAAGTCTAATGAAGCTGGATTATAAAATAAACTATTAAGATAAAATCTTTCTTTTACATAATTAAAGTAAATATATTGCTTACAAATCTTATTTCGATATCTTGATAAGATAACATTATGTGTTCAATAATAGTTTTTTATTAATTAAGGATAATAAAAACATTGCTCGGCCATTATTATTATTTTGTTTTTAATTATAGTTAATGTCTGTAATGAATGAATTTTGAATTCAAACTTGCAAAATGAGTTTGTCTTGTAGCAAGCTTTAAAACCAAGTAAAGCAAGCCATTATTGTTGTCCCAAAAGGTTTCCATAAGTTTTAATATTGTTTTATCGAGAACCATTAAAAATGTAATTAAATTGTTGACAGTTTGATCACTATGCATATTCTCGTAAGAAATTACAAGATTCCAATACAGTGCATGAAACCTGAATTCTTTTTCTAAGTGTTTATGTTAAACCATTGATCCAGCGCTTTGAAATAAAATCAACCGACGAAGAAAACTTGGCTCAGTCTCTGATCTGTCTGTCTAAAGAGAATCGAAGGTGGTTTTATTTAGGTCATCAAGTGAGACAGAGAGAGAGTTGGTCTCGTGTTGCATCCTGCTCTTAACGCTTTAACCGAGAAAATAGATCAGTGATTAGCCTAGACATAATTTCAAGTAGTAAGACTAGCCCTCTAGGCCACTCGTTCAACGAAAAGGTTGTAGAGAGGTAAATGGAAGGAATACAATTTTTGACTTTGGGACTTTGTTTGGATTAGTTAATAATTAAACATACTAAAAGTGCCTACTCCTAGGAGGCGAGCGGGGTGAAGGATAGCACGTAGAAGGTCCCTTTTTTCTATTTTTCGCTTATATCTCAAAAACTATCCGTCCTAGCGGTAAGACCATTATATACAAAGTTAAAGCTGATGAAATGTGCTCCAAGATTGACTGCATTCATTTGTTCGTTATCTCACATAGTTTCCGTAATATCCGCGCTCAAAATTCGCGGAAAACTTATTACTGAAAACAAGTTTTTGCGTCACGGTTTTTGCCTTATTTGACTATCTAACTCTTCAGCCCTTCGTCCTACGAACATTTCTGAGAAAGGAAAATGTAGAGCTTTAAATTTTCTTCAAGAATATGTAATATTTTACGATTTTATCTTCAACCGTTTTAAAAAAAGAAGCAATTTTAACTTTATTTGTGATTCCGAGATTTTGTAGAAAAATTAACTTTCGATTTGTTGTTTGTTATTCCACTGCTATAACTCTATATAAAAACCATTACATACGTATTTATATATATAAACAGTATGCACTATATACAGGATGTATCAGAGCGGGTGGCCGGCTTGTATAGCATTGAAACGAGAATACTTAGACATTTAGTTTAAACTGATAACCCCCTATTTCGACCCCAAGAAATTCAGGAAAAATGTTTTCAACCCTCTAAAATGCCCCAAAAGGGTATTTTTTAGGAGTGGGGGTTGGTTTTTGGGAAATTTTCAAATGTAAAGGTAGGTCGTGTTGTACCTCGTTTTAAAGGTCTCGGTACACTGATCATTAAAACAAATTTGTTTTCATTTATCTTGCACCGTCAATACAGGGTGGCCCGAAACAACATAAAAACTTATGTTTACATATCTTTTTACATCTGACATAAAAAATTTTTTTAACAGCTACAATTTTTCAAGTACATTGACAAAGATGTGACCTTTCAAACAATACCTAATTTTGGTAAGTTTTCTCACATTTTTAGCAGGTTTCAAAATTTACAACTTTTAGAAGTTTAAAAAGTCAATATCTCAAAATTTTCAAATTGCAATGTGTGTCATCTTACATATCAAATTGAAACCCTTACAATTATCAACATTTTTCATGTTAAGCTTCATCTCTCACCCCTACAGAAATAGAATTACTATATATTACACATGATGAAAACTTAAACATAGTCTCAATATTCGCAATTTATCGAAGATTGCTGAATCTTTATTGTTATTGAAGAAACATAATAACCCTCTACATGGTCAATAATACTTATAATTAATGTATATAATATACTAGGGGAAACCCCGTTGCAACCAACGAACACAGAAAAATAATAGAAGGGACAAATGCAGTAACAAGCACTTGCCGTAGCACTTGCGATAGGCAAACCCGCTTTTGACGGTAAAAACACGGTTACATTTTTAGTGAATACTTTTCAATCACACTTTGTTTTACAATACTTAGCGTAAAGATAAAAATTTGAAACTTAACACAGTTAAACTATATTAGTTGTGGATGCTAATGGTGTAATTGAAAGTATTAATTTTAACTTCAATGCAGTCGTAATACCTAAATTAAGTTGACAGTTTACAGTGATTTTTAAATCGTGACATGTGTTTTATTTTTCTGTGTTCGCTGGTTGGAACCTTCTGTACACATAATCATGTTATGTTTTCTTTTATAATAAAAGTGTAGGATTAATAATAACTCCAAAGCTAAGATGGTAAAAATAATGTTAAATGTTCAAATCAAATTATTTTATAACAGCAGTTCTAATAAAGGTTAAAAGAACCAGCAAGGCTTAGGTCTACACTTTAATAAAAACCTGACATAAAAGTTAGAAATACAAATAATTGCTTCAAAGTTTGAAATCAGCTGTTAATGGAAATATTAGAGCAAACAGCTGTTTTATCTGTTTCAATTGGTTGCTACATGGTAAAAATGTACCCAAGAATTTTTTCCGACTAAATTTACAAATATTGAAATAAAAAATGTTTTTATCAAAATGAATTATACCCTATGTTACTCAGGGATAGTGAAGCTTTTTATTAGTAAAACTATTTTTTCAATCGGTTCAGTAGTTCTAGAGTAGAACTAGGGTTTATGTTCGGTTGTTGTTCCTCTACATACAAACAATTTGACCTCTTTGTAATTTTAGTATAGATAATGTACAATTAATATATTTATATTATATTAACTGCACATTTACTCCGCAAAGGCTTTGGTGTGGGATGGTTCCAGATACAACAAACATTATTACATAACTTGTTTATAAGCACATTAACTCTTATATGTTTTTGTTAAACTATGTTATATAATAATAAATTTAATCTTTTTTATACAGTAATAATATTGTTATCAATTAATGACTCTCTTGGGACGGGAGGACCTGGCTTGTCACGGACTTGTAGTGCCTCTTAGGGGTCTCATTTACCCCACTCAACTAATTAAACGAAAATACGTTAACAATCAAATTAGTATGATATACTGAGCAAGGTTATGATTAATTGTTCACTGTTCGATCAACTTCCTAACGAGATAATTAGCAAAACTATAAAAACTACACAATTCGAAATGAATTAATTCTACGTAATTATTGCTATGATTACAAATATTAGGGTAATTAAATTTTCTATGATGATTTTGGTCACTACCATTTATAAAATTGAGAAAAAATGTTTTCCAAAATATTTAAAATGAGGGTATAATCTAATAATCTAAAATTCCCAACAATTTTGACCATATTTCCCCCCTTCTTGGGGGTTCCAACGCACAGAAGGGGGTTCTGGAATATTTTATATGAAAAAAATCCCTGGAAATGTGGCCCTGGATGATTGGTTTTTAACGGACTTCTCTAAGTAGGGTTTTTATTACAGCACGTGCTATATTGAGTACTTTGAGAGTTTTTTATTTTTTACAAGAATTTCAACATGTTTATCCCATTATTTAAAAAAAATCCTGATCCTTTTCCCCACTATTTTCTTTTCACCAATATTGCCCGCAAACTTAAAAATTTCCCCATTTTGGGGAAAAACCCAATCCGGCAACACTGATTTGGCGCAGTCCATAGCATGGTGAGTCAGTGTTTAACAAGGGTTGGAACTAAATTTCCCAGAACATCATTTAAAAGAAGACAATGCATTTATTTGGTAGAAAAATAATTTGATTTGCAAACATTTTTGGATTGGATATTATAACAAGCTTGTTATTTGTTAATGTTAATCCCAATTTTTTTTTCAAATTCTCTAAGCTCCCAACTTTTTGGATTATATAATTATTGGGGATGACGCCCCCCCCCCAAAAAAAACGTCCCTGAGGGAAAAGGATATAATTAACTTCTATAATTATTAGACTAGGAAATATAAGCTGTTAGTAGACTCTGTTAATAGGTTAATAATATAAACTAAAAATAATTGATATATTACTGATATTATTCTTCCTGATTTAAATTAACACATTGCCAGATAACGGTAGGAGGATATTTTGAACACTTACTTTCATCTCAGGTAATTAAACATTGTTATAACTTGTAACACTTAATGTTTTACAGTTTTGAATAGTTTTAAAATTCAAACAGCAATAACTACAAATTACAACAACCTTTTGAAGTCCGGTTTGCGGTATTGTTTTCAGTAAACCAAGACCTTTCAATTGATGTACAACTTGACATAGGCTCTCCTTCAAGATTTTCTTCCGACTCCTTGTGGGGCGTCCCCCAAATGCGTCATCCGATCGGTAATTGAACAAATATGTAGGTTACAGCCACCAGTAATGATGTGTGAACTTTGGTGTTTTTCTCTGTTGTGGTTTAAAAGTTAAAAAAGGGACTCCAGACTTAATATGCGTTAATATGACTTAATATGTGACCCTGTATATGCGTTGCAACCTTCAACCTTCAGTCCTCGTGGAAGGTTGTACATTGTATAATATCGTGTCTACGTAAAGTTGTTAACCATCTACAGTCGGGAGCACGGAATTAGGCGGGTGAGAATTGTTGCGCTGTTGCCAGATATGGGACTGGCAAAGCGAGGAGCGGTCGAGAATACCTTGCTCCGCGGCATGATCTGGCAACACTGGATGCTCTCACCCGCCTTATTTCGTGCTCCCGACTATAGACTATAATTTTTATTATTGTAACATTAGGGCTGTGTATATGTAGGCTATATTTATAAGTAAAGTTAAATTGACTACGAGGAAAGTTTAATGTGTGTATACTGTGCATTGTTTAAATTGTGTTTACAATTTAGACATAATATATTTATGTGTAGCCTCCTGGATTGTTAATTAAATTAATATATTAGAAAGGTTAATTACCTTGTATTTCCGGGTTTTTTCTTCCTGCTTAGGATGACTAGTTTCGACGGTTAAACTGAATCATATCCGTCACTTTACTAACCTTAATTATTGCGCCAAGATCACGTGATCTTTTCGTTAGAATTGCTTTAATTACAATACAAAAAATAACACTTCTTGAAACACTAAACTATTTTACAGGAAACCCGCAAGCAAACAGTAGCAAAATCAATGAAAAACTGGAACAATACAACTTGCTGACGTAAACAGCAGGTGCAAAAATGATAGCTAAATTCTTCACGTTGAAAACGCAAACTAAACACACTTTCCATTGGGTGCCAAATTGAATTCTAATCGACTAATAATGACTGTGTCATATCAATTAGTTTAAAATCGAACGTCGCCAGTAAAGGTCGAGGGTTGAAGTCATTAAGGCCCTGTGCACACTTGCTGTAAATTGACGCGGGACGCTGCGTCACTTTCAATCGGTGTACTATCGGCGTCAAACGTAGATAGCCTCCCACCAACCGAGATGGACAGTACATTATTGTTTGCCTGTATGTTAAAATTTAGTAATAATGTATATTTTTTAAGGGAAAACTTCTATATTCGCATCGCGTCCAAAACATTTTGCTGGTGGTGAATCGGATTTTAACGTCACGCTCTACTATATATATAGTACACTTGTGTATATAGGCAGAGTATATAGTTTTTGGTAATACCTCTGAAATGGACATTGTGCTTCCTCATTTTTTAAGTTGTTTTAAAATAGTTTATTTGGTAATACCTCTGAAAAGGACATTGTGCTTATTCATTTTCTAAGTTGTGTTAAAATAGCTTACTTAGTAATACCTCAGAAATGGACATTGTGCTTCCTCATTTTGTAAGTTGTGTTAAAATAGTTTACTTGGTAATACCTCTGAAAAGGACATTGTGCTTCCTCTTTTTCTAAGTTGTGTTAAAATAGTTTACTAGGTAATACCTCTGAAAAAGACATTGTGCTTATTCATTTTCTAAGTTGTGTTAAAATAGCTTACTTGGCAATACTCTGAAATGGACATTGTGCTTCCTCATTTCGTAAGTTGTTTTAAAATAGTTTACTTAGTATTACCTCTCAAATGGAAATTGTGCTTCCTCATTTTGTAAGTTGTGTTAAAATAGTTTACTTGGCAGTGTTAAAATAATCAAATTTCAGACTAAACCAATATGACCGATGGTTTATATTCATTACAGTTTTTACTTCTGTCGGCAGTCCCGCGACTGCTTTTTTTTATATATACCAAATTGAAGATAAAAATATTATCTTTTAATTGTTTTTCATTTCATATCGATATGTCTTTAAATGTATTAACATTATAATAAAGAAATTAAAAGTTCTATATTCATATTTGAGTTAGACATAGTTTTGAAAAACTTTAAAACTAATTTCACGTAGATTGAGGATAGGAAGCGGCTGCAAATATGCACTGCCCTATTGAACATTGAGTAGGCCTACACTAATGTACTATTTGTCACGTGATAGGGGAAAGTGACGAGCGTCTCACAGGAACCTGCGCCCCTCTCAATAGCTATAGGGAGTGACGCTGGCGTCAGACGCTACGTCATGTGTGCATCGAATCATCTGTTCCTATGTACTTCTTCCTATCCGAGCAAGATAGGACTTCTTCTGTCCCGCGTCAATTTGCAGCAAGTGAGCACCGGGCCTAAATACGTAAATCTTATTTTTCGTGTATTTCGGTGAAATTTGTTTTTCTGAAAATCAGTTGAATGAACTTTTATGTGTGACAGAGACTTTTTAAGGCGTTATTACAGACAAGACTTGATACAGTAGAACTTCAGTTATCCGAATCAATTGGACCCCATTCGTATAATCAAAAATTCGGATAATTGGATTTTGTCCAAAAAAAGAGCTTATTTTAACCTTTTCGGGATTGGCTTCGCGTTTATACACAGTACCCTTGCACATGTACAGTTTTTCAATACACAGTACATTGCGTGCTTTCCACGCCAACCCCCTTAGTGGGAGTATTTTCAATACACAATACATTGCGTGCTTCAAACGCCAACCCACATATTGGGAGTATTTTCAATACACAATACATTGCG
>JAGFPH010001956.1:32439-43910 GCA_018207615.1 Philaenus spumarius
TGCTTTGTGTATTGAAGACACTCCCAATATGCGGAATGGCGTGCGAATCACGCAATTCACTGTGTATTGAAGATACTCCCAATGTGAGGAATGGCGTGCAAAGCACGCAATGCTTTGTGTATTGAAGACACTCCCAATATGCGGAATGGCGTGCGAAGCACGCGATGCACTGTATATTGAAGATACTCCCAATTTGAGGAATGACGTACGAAGCACGCAAATGCTTTGTGTATTGAAGACACTCCCAATATGCGGAATGGCGTGCGAATCACGCAATGCACTGTGTATTGAAGATACTCCCAATGTGAGGAATGGCGTGCGAAACACGCAATGCTTTGTGTATAGAAGACACTCCCAATATGCGGAATGGCGTGCGAAGCACGCGATGCACTGTGTATTGAAGATACTCCCAATTTGAGGAATGACGTACGAAGCACGCAAATGCTTTGTGTATTGAAGACACTCCCAATATGCGGAATGGCGTGCGAAGCACGCGATGCACTGTGTATTGAAGATACTCCCAATTTGAGGAATGGCGTGCGAAGCACGCAATGCCTTGTGTATTGAAGACACTCCCAATATGCTTCGCACGCCATTCCTCAAATTGGGAGTATCTTCAATACACAGTTCATTGCGTGCTTCGAACGCCATTCCGCATATACCTCAAACGCGTTTCAACGACAATGTCGCCATCCTCAGGGATGCACGGGCTACAATAACCAAACTATAACTGTTACTGTAGTAGCCCTTGCATCACTGAGGATGGCGAAATTGTCGTTGAAACGCGTTTGAGGTTAGTATATTTATTATGAGATTTTGTGTTCAGGCTTTATTTAACTAGTTACTTTCTCACAAGTCAAGCTCATTAGTTATTTAGTAAAAAACGATTACTAATTTTTAAGGGTAGTTATCCCATTTCATCCCTTTGACTTAAGTAATCGAATTGTAAATGGGTTTTTGTATATCACTTAAGAATAATATTGCACAATTTGAGTTGTATAGCTTGTATTAAGTTAGTTTAATTTATATTTATTGTATAGGGGTAGTAACTCAATTTCAACCCTTTTGATTGTAGTAATAGACATGTCTAAAACACTCCTGGCATTAATTTGGGTAATATGTGACATTTTTAATAAAATCGGTCTTATAGATGAGTCTATAGATGACAAAGAAACATTCATCTACTTATATAAAGCTAGACGGTAACACTGATTCATTGACATTAATTATTATGCACTTCCCGTAATCGGACCCCCCTCAACCTTATACTTGAATTAAAGCTCTCGACGAGAAACTTTTGGGAAAATTACCAGAAGTTAACATTTTTTTAGCACCTTTTGGGCGGGAAAGATTTTTTAGATTTTTTTAATTTTTTACTTTGAGCGCGTTTTGTAAGAAAACGGTAAGAGATTGCAAAAAATGTTAAATACAAAAGTTGTAGAAAATTTAATTTCAGACTGGCGATTTTTCATCAGATTTAAGATCCAATCATCCGTTTAGCCACGATTCATCCGAGAAGGGAGGCTCCACTTAAAGTCCTTAAAGCTAGACGATTTCACCGATTCACTGACATTAATTATTAGGCACTTCCCGTATTCGCATCCCCCTCGACCTCATACTTGAATTAAAGTTCTCGACGAGAAACTTTTGGGAAAATTGCCAGAATTTCACATTTTTTATTTTGGAAGCACCTTTTGGGCGGGAAAGATTTTTTCGATTTTTTCAATTTCTTCATTTTCTCACTTTGATCGCATTTAATAAGAAAACGGTAAGAGATAGCAAAAAAATTTAAATACAAAAGTTGTAGAAAATTTAATTTCAAAAAAGAGATTTTCCGTCAGATTTAAGATCCAATCATCCCTTTAGCCGCTATTAACCCGAGAAGGAGCTCCGCCAAATAATCCTTCAAATTTCCCATGTTATTCTTATGGAGATAATGTTTAATGAGTTTGAGTCAGCTGAAAATAAAACAGCTGATTTGTGCTCGGTCATATATGTACAAACGAGCCAAAGATTAACGAGATTCTTTAGCGAATTTTCCAACTGCGAGCGAAGCGAAGCAGCCATTTGAGGCCGAAGGCCAAAGCAGGGTTGGGACGCGAAGCGTTCAGGGGCAGAGCCCCTAGTTTTTATATATAGAGATTCATGATTCTCACTTGTGTTTTAGAAAATGGAGCCTTCGGCGTTGGTCTACAACGTTACGGATACGAAAATCATAGACATAGAAGATAGCGGAGGAGGAGTGGTCAAAGAGCATCTCTCGATCCTGACTGAAACTCTACGATCCCTGAACCGAAGCTCAGCGAGGACGAACGTAGAAGCAGCCTGTGCGGAAGACATGGTGCCGTCCATCAGGGAATACTTTACAGGTAAGCTAATAATACAGGATGTATTGAACACATTGAACTCGACAGACCTGTTCCAAGCCTTGACCTGAGATCTGGGTCTCGTTGAAGTGAAATTATAGTTATTTAAAGAGAAAACTTTATGTACAGGGTGTTTGAGAGGTGGTTAGTGACGTCACTAAAAGTAAAACATTTAGAAGAGCTCGATTTATTTTAAATAATGTTTGTATATTTAATTAGTTTGAGATAAACACTTCATATTTTGTAGAAATATTTTATTTGTGTAGGTACCGAGTAAAAATCTAGTCTAAATTTGTTAAAATTTCACAAAAATAATCCAAGAAACTTAAACCGATCTTAAATACCAAAATCCATTAGGCAGAGTATTTGGAGCTGTTACTAGGTACACATTAGGATGCAGTGGAACAATTAGGTCATTTAGTATTTAACAAAAGTTAAAATTATTAAAATTTGAAGCGATACAAATCCTTCTATATTTTTCTCGAATAGTTTTAGCTTTGTACTCGAGACGTGACGGTGAATGAATAAAGCTAAAATTAATTTGAAAATTATTAGTCAATACAAAAAAATATCGACAAACAACTGCCAGATTAAATTTTGTCAGTATCTGGAATCTTGGCCGACATATCAAATCAGCACTCAATGATCTTGGTGTCACGATGTCTCAGAATAGTGCGCTAGGCCTTGAGCGCGCAAAGTCCTGAGTACGCCAGGAGTAGTCAAGGCGGGAGTTGAGCCGTAACATGGGCTCTTATGGTACTGCGTTTTTTGCACCGAGTTGCGACAGACGACGACGTCATATTATTTTCGATTACTTAATATGTACCGACTTCCGACGGATATGATTAGCTTACACACTTTAACACAATATATTTTCATTTGTAATAAGTGAGTGCAATACGGTCGCGAATTCTTAGCTAAAATTACCTCCTTCCGGAATATGTTGCTCTTCCGTTAGAAAGCGCTAGTAGCAAATGTGGCGACTAGTGAACAGAAAGCTTTTGTGTTTTGCAGTTTGCAAGGACTGAATCTTTAGTTACAGTGCAACGTGCGTTCCGTATTTAGATCAAATGTAATCATCGACGTGATAACAACACCCATAGATTTTATCATGAGTTTGAAGACACCAGCAGTATTTGCAAAAGGAAAGAGAATACGGGACAAGAGTGATCGAAGAACATATTGAACGAGTGAGAGAGTCTTCCAGAAATCTGTTCGGAATCTAGTCGTGAATTAATTAGACATTCCCGTGACGTCTGTCCACACAGACGCTTTAAGGAGACGCTTACAACTACGTCCTTATCATTTGCAGTTGTGACGAGCTCTAAACCCTACTGACTACGTTTTACGTGCCAACTTTGCTAAGGATATGTTGCTGCATGGCGATGAAGATTTTCTGGATCGTATCACCTTCAGTAATCAAACGACATTTCACCTAAGTGGACATGTGAACACTCATAATGTGCCCATCTGGGGGTCAGTAAATCCTCACGGATGGTAGAGTTGCAACGAAACTCCCCTAAATTAAATGTTTCTGGTGCCTTATCCAGGCGGACAATTTATGGACCTTTCTTTTTTGATGAACCAACTGTAATTAGTGTCTCTTATCTAGATGCGCTAGAACTATGGATCTTTCCTCAATTGGAAGAAACTGAATCACATAACTTTATTTGGCAGCAAGATGATGCACCGCCTAACTGGTATAACTCGGTACGTGAATGGTTTTAAACTGCGTTGTAACCTACCGCTAGGTTGGCAGCAAATGGTCGGATAACAGAACTTGTGATAAAGACGATGTGATTTTTACCTTTAGAGGTTCATAAAGCATCATATGTATGTGCCTCCCCGACTTGAAGCAGTTGTTGCAACAATTACTCAGACACTCTGAACAAGGTTTGGGACGAACTCAGCTATCGACTCGATGTGTGCCGTGTGACGAACGGTGCTTACATTGAACACTTGTAGGAACAACTGTTTGAGTTGCTCTTTCATTTCATGTATCTTATCTTCTAAAGCGAGAGATAATTGTCTGTCTGCTAAATGGATCTGGAATCTCCGTCTAAGGATTTTTGATTTTTTGATTTTATATGGGGCTTTTGGCCACGAGAAATCGATTGGAAATGGTCACCAGTCTGGGAAAATTCGTTTTCTACGTCTTTTTATTAAATTAAAAAGTGAAATTTGTCCATTTTAAACAATACAAAGCACAGCTGATGCAAATGTTTTCAATGTCATTACAATAATCATCTGTTTTCTTTTAAACGAAGCACAGCTGATGCAAATGTTTTCAATGCCATTACAATAATCATCTGTTTTCTTTTAAACTGTATTTTATTAGAGGTAAGCCTAATGTTGTATCTATTTATAGTTACCATGGCAACGAATACTTCTGCTAAATAAACATACCCTTTATTTAGTTGTTTAATGTTATAGGCCTAACCTAAACGATGTTCACGAAAATTTGCAATAATAGTTATTGAAATCATAGCCCTGCTTATAATCGAGCTTTAGCTTGGTCTCCTGGTACTTATTTATAATTGTAAGTTAAACTTAATACTATAAAGCCTTAGAAACTCGATATTCGTTTTGATACACCCTGTGTAAACCAAGTAAACGTAAAGTTTATTCGTTTAAAAATACACTAGAAGCAGTTTAGAAAGTGTATGAAAGATTTATGAAAATCATGAATTTACAAATCCAAAAATATTAAATTTTTAAAATTCGTACTTCAAGCAACGGAGAATAAATGGCACTTTATTAGCGAATTTCCATAGGAAAAATGAGCTATTGCAGTGGCCCTTATGGTAAGACCCAAGGTCGGGAGTAGCAAATGAGCACCGATCATGGACCCCAGAACACGTTTGAGAGCGTCATTAAAAATCATATATATATAATTATGTATATATACATGAATATATGTGTTCGCACTCTAACGACCGCATTTTAAGTCCGATTTGTTTCAAATTTGGTACACATGTTAGTGTCTACATCGCTCAGACGAGTTGGTTAGCCAAAAAAATCCAACAAACTGAAAGCACGTTTTTGACCGGAAGTAACTATTTTATGAGATTTTTCCTACGAGAATGAATTTGTTTTTGAGTTTTTTCTACAGATATAAATGTAGCATGTTATTCTGCATATTTTTTGTCTTTTACGTGACCTTATAGCTCGCTTGGTTCCCCCAAAATCGATCAAAACGTAAAATACCATAGAAGTACCCGGTTCAACGCCATGTGGTGGATTCTACCGTGGAGTTGGCGTGCGAAGCACGCAATGCTTTGGGTATTGAAGATACCCCCAATATGCGGAATGGCGTGCGAACCATTTTGCAGCTATTCAGCACCGTCGTGAATAGACCTATTTCCCAAATTGTTGTTGGCCTTACACATAGGCCATAAACTTAGTTTTGGAAATTTGCTCAACTCACGTGAGCGGTTCAGCTGCGTGCTCGAATTATTTATTATATAAACCGAAGAAGAATGACTCTGACTCACTAGCCAATGTTTCAAACTGGCAGCCTAAGAATTTTTTTCTAAAATAAAGTATGAGACTTTTT
Organism: Philaenus spumarius; assembly: GCA_018207615.1. Classification (NCBI taxonomy): domain Eukaryota; kingdom Metazoa; phylum Arthropoda; class Insecta; order Hemiptera; family Aphrophoridae; genus Philaenus; species Philaenus spumarius. The sequence continues at coordinate 38,362 of JAGFPH010001956.1, forward strand.
AAATTTTCATCTCCTGAGTTACTCTACAGTATGTTGCCTCCTAACACCACCCACGTACATCTGACGACAGTGTTACATCTGTATAAAGTTACCAGCGTTGTGCCATCTCAAATTCAGAAACGTCTTTGATTAGTTTGATAGTTTTACTATGTAAATTTACCATCGCCTAACCAAACGTGGCCTAGACAGTGAGCGCACGTTGCGGATTACACACCCCATCTAAGGATTCATGACGTCATCAACAGTTTATGTCACAGCCGCCATTTTGTCAACATTCCTTAGTACACAAAGCCCAATAAAGTTCGCATGTGTTGCTAAATACGTCCGTGACAAACATAATTTTTTCTCAGAACTTTATTTGATCAAGTACGCAATAATTCGATCACCCAGCTGCACCGCTGACGTAAGTTGAGCGAATTTCCAAAATTAAATTTACATGTTTTAGGGTTTCAACCGAAAATTTTGGAAATCGATCTACTCATGGAGGCGCTGAATAACTGCCAGTGTACGAAATATATTAGTAGAATTTGTTTGCACCTAAGCCTCCAGCTTCGACTCACGCGCTGCTTCGACCTTGCAGCCTCGGGTTATGGACTGTTTCGCTTCGCTCGCAGCGTACAAACTCGGCTGTCGAAGATGTCCCCTCTGTAAAATCCCCCGCGTGGATTTGAACGTGGTACGTTTATGGTATTTTACGTTTTGATCGATTTTGGAGGAACAAAGCGATCTATAAGGTCGTGTAAAAACAAAATGTACAGAATAATATAGCCTACACTAATTTGTTTAGACTAAAACCTAAAAAGTTTCATTCTGTACGAAAAATCTAAAAAAAATAGTTACTTCCTGTCAAAACACGTGCGTCTGGATGTTGGATTTTTGGGCTAATGAACTCGTCTGAGCGACTTAGACAACCAACACTAGCCCAAACTTGGACCAAATCGGACTTAAAATGTGGCCGTTAGATTTATATACATTTTTAATGGCATCCCAAAACTTGTCCTGGGGACCATGATCGGTGCTCATTTACTACTCGTGACTTTATTTTATGTATCATAAATAATGGTCACTCCAATACCTCATCTTTCTTATGGAAATTCGTTAACAAGTTGGCGTGCGGAAGTAAATGCCCATTTAAATTTCTTGGCATACGTGCTCAATGAAATTCCTACCAACTCCCAATTAAAACTAATAATTTCCATTTTGTTTGAATTTCCGATATTTACATAATATCCTAACAGCATTCAATGTTTGCTTCCCTTCTTAGTTCCTCCAAACAGATATGTTTTAATTTCATTTTAATAAAACTGTAGAATTACTAACAACATCAAAGCTAAAATGGTAAATACACCGCTTTTATCTCGAAAACCGTTGATTTCTCGCCAAAATGATGCCGTTGTTTTAGAAAGCCCGTGAAATTCTCTACAAAACGGTCATATAACTTTGTAGTATTAATTGGCAAAGGCAAATTATTAAGTTTACGATATAGTTGGATTTACAGCACCTGAAAATACAGTAGCTGGAGTTACAGCAGCTGGAGTTACAGTATCTTGAGTTACAGTAAAGCTTAAAAAGAAAGATCATAATTTAAGTATAAATAAAAATTTAACCAAAAGCTATAAAGAGGTTAATAAAAATACCTTAATTAACACATATTATTATAAACGCCAGTTTAGAGGTGTTAAAAGAACTGAGAATCTTCCACCAGTTATGCATCTTTAATTTGGACAAATTTTCGTAGAAGTTATTTTAGTTTCATTATTTTCCCCTGAAGCCATAACAATTATTATTATTATTTGCTAATGGTTGTGTGACCTGCCGCCAAGAAACGTCGTACCTAAACCACGAGAACCTTGTAGCCCCATGTCCTGGTGGCAGATCGCATCAAACCCGCTCTTTTTGAAAAACGAAGAAGGCTTTGGGGAACTTTCTCTCGAATGTAGCTGGTGTCAGGGTAACCTTGTCCCACATATTTCTGCCTCATTAATGCTAGGGCATCAGAACATAGAAAGAAGTTTCCTACTTCTCTCTGCACCTTCGACATATTCTCTATCCCTCCCATCAGGTGAAGGTGTTTTTGTCCAGTCAGTAGACCGACCAACAAACTCACTTCCGTCCTGCATAGACCCAACAGTGTTCTGCTTGGATGTCCATCCAGGATAGTAGTGTGCCTGTCTCTGACTCCTCGCCATGTCTCTTCATCTATGTAAGTGTTCTGATTGAACCTTTTTTTACCCTTTCTTTCCCATAGCCTCTTGATATTCCTATCCTAGGCTCCGAGCCATACCATTTAGTTTTATGTACAAGGTATTCCCATAAGTAAAGTGCCCAACATCGGGAAATGGTTCTATGGGTTAAAAATCAAAAATCAATTTGTTTTCCAGATATCCGCCATTTTGTTTCGTTTACAAAATAATTCATATCTAGAGAACGGTTTGAGCGATCAAGTTGGTATGAAGATTAACTTAACAATGATCTTCTATTTTAAGGAAAATAAGCGATTATACTTAATCATACGTTTAAAAATTCAAAATGGCAGTTGTTTGAAAACTCCAAACCTGAATTGCCAGAAAAAACGTACATTTTGACAAAAAAAATTCAAGACACCTTTTTTGTAGCCCTTTTAATTCTCTATCGGATGGTGTAAATTTCAAAACAATCGGACGAAGGATAGTTTGACAGTTTTTTATTAAAATGTACTGTTTCTGCATAATTCAGGTTTGAAAGTTTCAAACAGTCGCCATTTTAAAACGCACGATTCTATATAATCGCTTATTTTTCCTAAAATAAAGGATCATTGTTAAGTTAAACTCCATACTAAGTTTGAACTTAATCGGTCTAACCGTTCTCCAGATATGGATTATTTTGAAACGAAACAAAATGGCGGATATCTGGAAAACTAAGCGTTTTTGGAAAACAATTTTATTCTTGATTTTCTTTATTTTAAAATCGTTTAGCCTACTTTTCGTACAGTAGAACAATGTTAGGTTAAACTTCACGCCAAGTTTGAACTCAATTGGTCGAATTGTTTTGTAAAATTTACAAAATGGCGGATATCTGGAAAAACGTTTTTGGAAAACATTTATTCTTGATTCTCTTATTATTTTGACCTAGAACCATTTCCCGAAGTTTGGCAACTTACTTACGGGACACTGTACATGAGCCGTGCACAATTTTGAGATAATTTTGCTTAGCAATTCTGGTAATATATGTGGATTTATAAATCATATGTAGGGAAAAACAAAAACGATACCAATTAGAACGGCGCATAGATGACTCACAAACAGTATTTTAAGAGTATTAACGTAACACAATTTTATTTAAACCGTTAGTCAAAACCTACCAGAACTCGGCACTTACGCGAAAAGAATTATTGGTAAAGGTTTCACAAATTCCCAGAGGTTATTTGACCGTGGCAGTCTTAAGATTGAAGTGCCTTTAGATATGCCATTAATTATCTGTTACTAACAATTAACTCAATAATTGAGTTTGAAGTGTTATAGATTTCTTTAAACGTATATTAAGGGCGTGCAATACCAGAACAAAACAGTCCCATACAGTCCTCTTCAATATAACTTATCTTTCATCGAATTTTGAAGATAATCGTTTGAAATGAGCAGGAAATCGTTCATGAACATCTAAATTATAATTCTTACGTGGCGAATGGTAAATTATCAATTTTTATTTAAAGTTATTTGCTTGTAAACAAGAAGAAAAACACGTTTTTCAGTCGAGTCACTTGACAACAGTAATACATATGGGTGAATTTTGTTACCCACTACACTGGATTCCACGTTCACCGTGCAGTACAGAGCGCCCATAAGTCATGTTATCCATACGACAGTTTCAGCAGTACTAGCCAATTAAAAAACATCAACTCCCATGCAAAGCTCGTACGGTTGACGCAACCCGCATGACAATAAACGTGATGTTCCCTGTAATGGTAGTAGCATGTCTATTCTACCATAAGATCTGTACTGCACGGTAAACGTGGAATAGACTGTACATTAGAGCTTTCTGCAAATTTAAATTTCTTGTGTACATGGAGGAAATCAAAAATAAGACCGCCATTATTAAAAGCGTAAGTATATACAAACTATAATCTATTCACGCACAAGTGCCTTACCAATAGGCCAGCCTTCCAAGGTTTACTCCGCTCACTGAATTCGATGAATTTACTAGAGCGGCATTGCACACCTTTAATTACATCATAATATTAAAAATAATCAAAACGATTTAGGCTACCGGCTACGCTAATATAGCCTTTGGACACTTTAGTTTGTGTTAAATCTGTCTACGTCTGTAAATCTCAAGCGTCAAGTTAGATTTTACAAGGCTATGATAGCTCATTTGTTAAAGGAGCGTTTCAATAAGCTACCACTCTGGCTTAGGCTGGTTCGAATTGCTGTTTGTTTTATTCCACTCCAGTCCTCCAGGCAAACAAATCAATTTTACCGGCACAACTTATTGGGACGCGACACTTGGCTTCCTCTTTCTTCTCTCGTCACGTTAATGTGTATTGTTCCTCGCCTCTTTTCATCGATTCCGCGTCGCACATGTTCTACTGGTTGCTGTGCTTTCGGTTTTGCACGTCGTTGGATTTGCAAAACACAGTCTATTGTCCTTCCTGTACCCGAGGGCGTTTACCTTAGGAGGACAATTACCATTCTTTCAAACTGCTGTCTCATTTACTATTGTTCTTAAAATGATAAAGTAAAATTTACCGTCATCAATGTTCATCTCTCATATGAGGGTCTTTCGTCGAAGCGAACAGTAAAGTGGGAGATTATCTTGCGAATGCACAAAAACAACGGGCTTCAAAAGAAATTTATGCTCTTCAGTATAGATCTTATCTCATTACAATATTTCTATCAGAAAAAAACGAGTGTATTGAAAGATCAAGTATTTAATTCGTCCACTTGTAGTTGTAGTATAGTTTAGCTCAACTTTGCTAATTTTGTTATTAAAATAGGGGCTCTTTTATTAACAGAGGGGTGTTATATGTTTAACATGTGTGTCTGTGCATTTGTTCGAAGATCCCGAACGGATGGATCAATTTTGGTTCAGTTTTTTTTTTTTTTATTGAAAGGTGACTTGATCGAGAGTGTTCTTAGCTATGATTCAAAAAAATTTGTTCAGGCGTTCGGTGGATTTTTAATTTTTGTATTTATTTGTTATCCTCTATCATTCATCTAGGCCCTAACAGATCGTGTTTGTTCAGTTCAACAAGGCTTTGGTTAGTTGGATTTGCGATAGTTTTGGGACGTTTCTTGCGCTCGGGCAGTTCTCGGGATATTTTTGAACGTGTTTGAGAGTGTAAATATGTTTATATTTTCATTATGTAAAATATAATCTCCTAAAAAAACACTTTGTTGTAAAAACTAGCCCGCCAAAAAAACCCTCAGCCGCAAAAAGGGTTGATATCCGTTTTGCCCGCCAAAGTAGAATGGTTGGTACTTAGCACCTCGCTCTTGGATGTGCATATAGAAACCTAACCCTACCCTAACCATCCCCACTTATGCGTTTCCCTGCCTCCTTCCCCCACAACCCCC
>JAGFPH010001956.1:49386-78995 GCA_018207615.1 Philaenus spumarius
GTATGTAGCTTTCTCTAGGGCCATAGGTGCTCACTAAGAAAGGGTATGCAAAACTTCGAAATTTTAGGAGGGGTTGGGGGGGGGTTACTAAAATCATAATTTCAGACTTTTATTATTATGACAATAGTGCTTTTATTATTTAAGATCTATATATATAAAATCCAAATACCACTCACTGACTAAACACTTAAAAAGGATACAATTCCTATTTTAAAAAGACTGAAAATACCAACCACCAAGGGCAACGCCGTACGGGTCAGCTAGTAGTTTATAGATTTGAAAACAGTTGTCCATTAAAATAAAATAAAAAACTTTTACCAACCTGGCAGACGGTCTCTAAAGGCCATTACCTCACAGTGTTATTAAATTAAGTATATTTATGTTAAAAAAAAAAGAACGAAATCTGTACAATAAAGCATTGTTATTATATTGTTATATTATATTAATATATAGACTTTGTGAAAGTAATACAATATTTCGTGAATAGATACAACTTTTTTTTTATATCTTGGGTTTATTGAATTAAAACGTAGTTTCTGCTGACTTAATTCTATTAAGATCTTTCTTTGTCATCGCCTACTGTTCACGTCTACATGTAGGCGGGGTGTTTCCACATTGTATTAATTAGATTACAACTTGGCGTGTTTCAGTTTCTGCATTACCTAGAGTTCTGTAACTAGGTTGAGTGTCATTAAATACTTGCTAACGCTATTTATTACGGTACATTCCCGTGTGCTTTGCATGTTAACCTCCAAGCCCGCTCGAAATAAAGTATTACTATTTCACTTAAATACCCCTAGTGAATAAAATTATTTTAGCAGAACTGCTAATGTACGAGTCCAGAAGCGGCAAGAAAATTCCAACTTTGAACACATTATTAGTAATCAGCGTGATGTTTTACAAAATGCCGAAACACCACATTCCTCCTTCACATGTGTAATACAGCTCACGATACCTCAAATTGAAGCCCTTTAAACACCATAATTTCTGTTGTAAGAAAATAAAAATCGGAATATCTCTTCACTTACTACTGCCAAAATCTGGTTTATAGCTTTTTTTGCCGAACTTTAATATTTGTGTTATACTATAGAGTTAAATTGAGAAATTGTGTGAAACTATTTAAAATAATGTCAATGTGTAAACTCAATGCAATTTTACCAACTATCTTGAACTAAAAGTGAACATTTTGGAATTGTATTAAATAATGTTTTGATAAAATGGTGTTTTTCATTACGCTTTTGTTTAGTGCTATTATTTTATACAAAACATTATGTTGACTTTTAATAAAAACGTTTCGGAAAACGTTCGACCTGTCTGTCCTACGTAATATTTTAATTAATCAGTGCACTTATTTTATAAACCCAGGACTGTTTGTACGAGTATAAGTACTTTATTTTGTTTCGGTTTGGAGTGCTGTAAGTTTTCTACCTTATTAGTTGTTTTGAAACTCAGTACAATATTATGTTTTTTTTTAATTCACTTCTCAATTTGTGTGCCAACCTCCTACCATATTCAATTGATATATATTTTGGCTTTTCTATTTTCTGTTTATTAGGATTTATTTGAAATTGCCTGCGTTTCTTAATCAATTTGTCTATCATGTCTGGTTGGTATCCATTGGAAGTGGGTATATATTTTATTGTGTCGAGGTTTAAGGAATGCCTAAGAAGACCATTGTTGAGCAGAAATCGAGTTTTGCAAAACATCTTATAGATTGCGACCACACATAGAAGTCTAACGCTCTAAACATGGAGATATTATACAACTGCAAGAAGGGACCCCTTTTAAACTCTTTAGGGGAAAACCAAATATACAGATGTCACTAATTACATCCGAAAACATTTTAAATGACAAATTAAACTAGTCATCTAATGCAATATTTAACACAATCATCCCCCTCCAACAGCAAACAAATCCAGACAGACCTAAATAAACATTGAACAACCACCTTTAGTTGTGATTCAGATCATGTGAGAAAAAGACTAAAGCAATTTGATATTTGAATTTATTTTATTTTAACTTGTAAATGTTTCACCGTTTTATATATGCCAGTGTGTGTAGTGTACAGTTTTATTAATGTGTAGGCTATTTTATGTCTTGACAAGTAAAACATTTTACGCTTGGACTATAGAAATTGAATAACTACAAAATGTTCGTAATGATCTGATGATGATGGTTTAGTCTCATCGAAACCGGTAATAAAAATAATATCACGGATTGTTTAGACGTTGAAAAATAAGGTAATTAATTACATAACTTTATTTAAATCAGCAATCCTGGTGGCTTACGCATATTTTTATAAAACATTAGCAAACAGTGCAACTGCATTGGACTGAGAGGTAGCAGTCGGTCTGCTTGTGTGACGTCAGCGGGAGCACTGCCTGTATTATCTAGTATGGCCTTGCACAGTGTCAAATCCGTTCGATATAAATATTATCACACTTTTAAAAACAAATTTTGAAACAAAAAGAAAATTTTTATTAAAAATGTTTGACTGAAAATAATTTTTTTTTGCTATTTTTCGTACTAAATGAAACTTTTTTGAGGTATATATGTAAAAAATATAAATATGGGAGATTATTCTACACATTTTTTTTTTGCACTACCTTATAGCTCGTTTGGTTCCCACAAAATCGATCAAAACGTAAAATACCAGTAAAAGCTAGGGTAGGTAATTTTATCGTAGGACAGCGTCTGTTACGAGGTAGATTCAAACCGTTGCGAGCGAAGCAAAACAGTAAAAAATCCTAGCGCACTAGGTCGAGGTCTGCGAGCTGATCGAAGAAGCACTTAATCTGGGGTTGGAGGCTGAGTTACAAACAAATTCTACTAATATATTTCATGTTCAACGTTTTCGCGAGTAGACCAATTTCCCAAATAGTTGGTTGGAACCCAAAAATCATATAAACTTAATTTTGGAAATTCGCTCAACTCACGTTAGCGGTTCAGCTGCCTGGTCGAATTATTTTGTGACTGTTTTTTTTTTTTTTTTAACTACAAATTAATGGTTTTAAACATTCGGCAAAATTGGCATCAAAATCTATATTTATTCTTCAGTTACATCTTGTAATTGAACAACACAAAATGGCGGACAGATGTAAAACGGAGCATTTATTGATATATGTTTGTACAATCTTTATCCTTTTGATCCGCTAAAATATTTTATTAACAAACTGAAAATTTGTATACCGTCGACAGTTGAGAATAGTTTATTTTTACTCCAGTCAATGCAGTAATAAAATAAACATTAACGAGTTTCTGTCACAAGTAAGGGTGTAATAAGTACCTCTAAAAGGTTGACAATTACAATGATTCCGTACGTCTACGTGCCCAATATGTGTGTGTAAAGGACAATCAAACGTTCCACGATAGTCCGAACAATCCAACTACCTGACTTTTGAATGTAGGTGAAGAAAGGACTCCCAAGGTCGAATGAAGTAATATCACTACGCGGCGTGTGTTCAGTATACTGTTACATAATCAGACAGTTGGGTGCATCCTAAGTTCGTCCACCTCCAGCCTGGACCTGCTTAGTTCTCGGTCCAGACAAGATAAGATAAGATATTTTTATTTTCCATGTGTAACATACATGACACTGTATTTACAGAAAAATCTACAAAACAAAACCATAAACCAATTACAATTGCTTCTACATAGCAGAACACTTTTTAACTTCCTATATGCAAAACTGTTTCACTTGTTATTGCTTTTACATGGAAAATTAGGCAATCCTTAAGATAAACCTGCTTAGGATCTACCATTTTACTTTCGCACTATACTATACTATAGAAAAAGTATAGTGATCGCAAAAAAAATCGATGTTGAGATTTTTGTGGAAATATAGGCCTACGTTTTGGGATCACCTGAGTTCAAAAAAGTGAGAAAATTGCATTACAGATAAAATATTTAAAAAAATGTTCTCTAACCTATTTTGCGTTTTGAATGAAAAAACTAAACTGGTAAACAAAAGTTTCAAAAGTCTTGGAGAATACCAAAAATGTTACTATAAATTAAAAATGTACAAAATTTAGACAAAATTTCCTTTACATGAAACAATAAAAAAACAATGTTTTCGGGTAAAATAACAAGAATAAGCAATTTGAAAAATTTCCCTGTTGGCTACATATTGAAAACTATAAAATGTTTCTTATTCAAGTAAAGTGTACAGATATCGGCATGAATCCTTGCACTTTGTCTCGCCCTGTTGCGATGGGCCGTGGGTGAGGGGATGGGCATAAGTGGAGAAAAAAAACATTTTCCTACACCGCTTTCTAATGTGACTCATCCTTCAAACGAACTAGTGGATGTTTACCTCACCCTTAACACGTTCACTGCTACGCAAATTTCGTATTTCCTATGCCAGGGGCTGACCTTTTATTTTTTATATTTGTAGCCTAAATGAGTAGAAATTACTTTATTTTTTATTGCTGAACCTTTCTGCGTAATAATCACTAATATTTTTAAGCGGACGCACATGTGCGTCCATAGCACATGGGCTTAAAATTGGCGTGCGAAGTACGCAATGCTCTTTGTATTGAAAATTCTCCCAATACGGGGGTTGGCGTGTGAAGTACGCAATGCACTGTGTATTGAAAATACTTCCAATACGGGGGTTGGCGGGCAATTCACTGTGCGTCGGCCGCTTCTCATAGTGTACAGTGTCAAGCTCACATGTGCGTCCTTAGCAGTGAACGTGCAAAAAGGGTTTAAATTCAAACCCCTCGTCCTGACCTGACCCTCCCTCCCCCCGAAAAGATTACCTGGCTACGACCATGGGTTAAATAAAAACAATTACCAAAAGGAGTTGCTTCTTAACCTGTCACCTCTGCATATTTACGTGGTGGGATCTGGCTGCAGGGGTTAAAAGGGGACCTAATGGTGTCGGATGTAATTTTATAAAAAATTAAATTCTGACCATTCGTTCAAGATCGAGATCGATGGCCACCATGATGTGGGGGGTGTTGAACCTGTTCAAAGTAACGGGGCATATGCATGGTATACAGAGGGCTCCAAAATGAACAATGGGGTAGGGTAAGGAGTCTATTATCTTAGGTATAGTTTATTTCAAGCTGCAGGCGTCCCTTCACGTATCTTTCGACACAGCTTTTTGGTATCGACCTCTTTGCCCGATAAAAAAAAAACTCAAAATCTACGTACATTTTAAAATGGGTTTAGTGAGCTAAGAATTGCATCCTCTGGGATAGCCAATCTGCCCTGGAATCATTCACATTTGAATCAAGACTAGTTTCCGACTGCTTGAAAGCAGTGAATGATGTGCCTAGAGTGAACAATGTCACCCTCAGAGGCAGCAGATTGTCTTGCAGGAGTTGGGACCAAAAGGTCCTTCATAGCCACAGAACAATTCTGTGGCGACCACCTTAGGAGTGTGGTTGAAACTTACACGAAGCAGTGCTGGTCCCACTACCGGAACGCTGCTACTTGGCTCAAAAAGATGTTTATAAGTCCCTCCAAGTCTAAAGCTGAACAACTTATACCAGTAGGCAGTAGGAGGATTTTAGGTACTCTGACTTTTCACTGCCCTGTTGGATAACATCTAAAAAAAGTGATCTGGTAAGGTATTTCAGTTTTTTATGAACAATATTATTTAAGTGAATATCACTTTTAAATAAGTGACATTATTGTAGCAATAGCAAGGGGTCTAAATTTGGTCGAGGGCTAGGAAACTAAACTTAAAAAACAATAGGCCATTCCCCTAGCTGGCTGCCATTTGGTTGCACCCGGGCAGATGTTTGTCTGACTCTTGTCTGTAAACACGTGGTTTGCCTTCAGGTGTGAGTTTGTGCTTTTCTGTGTTTATATATATATATTTTTTTTACTTCTTAGTTTCACCTCTAAGGTTTGGTATATTTTAGATATACTTGTTTTCTTTACATAGGCCCAGATCTTTAGGTTTTTGTTCCCTTAAATGTTAGTCACTTGATAACGGGAACAACATTATTTATATTGTATTCCCGCAACGTCGTGTATTGATTTTTTAACTCACAATGGCAAATATCCGAATAACTAATAATAAAATTGAACATCCATCATTAATAAATGATAACTTCAAACAGAGAATAGGCAAGGTGTTGTGATTATTACAAAAAAAAGGTTTTCAACATAAAATGTGGATCATCCAATACTTGGAAAGTTATATTTGCAAGTCGAGATTGTATACGCGAATTAAATTTGTTTACAAGTAGCATTTGTAGAAGTTGTTCAAATTGTTTACATGCAGGTAGCCTATTTATTTAACTAGATTAAAACCAAAGATACACGTTTGAATACCTTTCTGTCGCACTGTTTCATAAATTATAAATTAGTTTTACTTTATTATTTTAATAAATAACACAAATTAGTGTAATCACTAAAAAAAATTTTACAGCTTCAGCCACGTCCAGTATATCTTACAATTTCAAATACACAGCCATTACGCCGACGTAATGTATACATGTGCGCATTTATTTGTTTTGTCATGCTTTCTCTTAGTTTTGCATCGCACAGTAGTTTGCTATCTTTATTGTAGGAAGTAAAGATAAAATTAAGGTTACTGCAGATATTAATAGTTTCATTAGGCGAGTTATAGTGTGTTACTTGCATATGTTTTGCTAATGTAAATGACGAAAGTTCATTAAAAACGTGGCATACTTGGATGGGTAATTGTTTTTAGAGTGTATTACATTTTGCTATCCTAAGTTATAGAATTCCATTTTGTTTTATATTATGTTGTTTATTTCTGTTTATTTTCCAAGACATAAAACAATCAAATTTATTGGCTTTGTCAATACGATGGATGGGTCTATGGTAATTTCATGAAAATTACCTCTATTATTTAAAAAAAAAAAATAGAAAGATTTATAAAATCTGATTTAATGACAGTTTTTGTCGTCAGGGAAACCTTAGACAACTTATTTACAAAATTCAAACTCCTAGCGTTCTCCTCATACCAAACCGCAACTCTAAAATTTGTATTGGACACATATGGCTCGTGATACATCAAATTGAAGTCCTTTAAAAACCATGAATTTCTTTTGGTAAGAATATAAAAATCAGCTAAAGCTGTTCAGGCTCTTGTATATTTCATGCTATTAACTTTGTTCAATTTTAAATATTGAACTTTGTAAGAAATTATTATTTTCATAGTACGATAACTTTTCTTTTGAAAATTCTAGGAAATAATTAAAATAACATTTTTGAGAAGGAATGAATGCGTTAGCAAATTTTTATTTTCTTATTACGAAAATTCCTATTTTTTAAAGAGCTTCAATTTGATGTATCACAAACCATAATGTGTACATTAAAATTTTTTGAGATGCGGTGGTAGTAGGGAGAAAGGGTTTTTGGGATTCTGTAAATAGGTTTTCTAAGATTTCCCCTGATGGTGAATACCTAACCCTAGGTCAGATTTTCGGTGTTTTAAATATTATAAAGTTACTAGCTGGCCCGATCCGGCTATGCACGGATAGAAAAATCAAAGTTAAATGTATATTAACACAAATTATATCAATAAATATATTACACTATTAAGGGGATTTTTTATAACTTTGACCCCCCAAACACCCCCCTAAAATTTCGAAATTTTATGAAAATATTTCTTAGCGAGCACCCAGGGCCCTAGAGGAAGCTACATACCAAATTTCATTCCAATCCGATCGGTGGTTTTTTTAGTAACTTTGAGCCCCCAAACCCCTCCCTAAAATTTCGAATTTTTCAAAACGTTTCTTAGCGAACACCCAGGGACCTAGAAGAAGCTACATACCAAATTTCATTCCAATCCGTTCGGTGGTTTTTGAGATTTCGTGATGAGTGACTCAGTGAGTGGTATTTGGATTTTATATATATATACTAGCTGATCCGTACGGCGTTGCCCGTGGTGGTTGGTATTTTAAGTCTTTTTAACGTAATTGTATTCTTTTTAAGTGTTCAGTCAGTCAGTGGTATTTGGCTTTTATATATACAGATCTTAAATAATAAAAGCACTATTGTCATAATAATAAAAGATCTGAAATTATGATTTTAGTAACTTTGATTCCCCCAAACCCCTCCTAAAATTTCGAAATTGTTCATACCCTTTCTTATTGAGCACCTATGGCCCTAGAGGAAGCTACATACCAAATTTCATTTCAATCCGTTCGGTAGTTTTTGAGAAATTGTGATGAGTGAGTCAATGAGTGAGTGAGTGGTATTTCGCTTTTATATATATAGATAAAAATAACTTATAGAACAACATGTTTTAGCGTAGCGAATTAATGAGTTAGTTATTTTTTTATTTTATTACCTCATACGTTCATGGGTCTTAAAAGGACTTAAATTTTTCGTATCACAAACTATATGTGTTCATTACAATTTTTTAGATGGGGTGGTAGCAGGGAGAGGGGTTTGGGATTTTGAAGGTTTCTCCTGACGGTGAATACTGTTACTAAATCAGATTTTGCATATCTCTTTCGGCGTTTTAAATATTATAAAGTTATACAAATAACTTACAAAATAACATTTTTGAGTGTAGGGAATAAATGCGTTAGCTAATTTTTTTTCTTACCGCGAAAATCTATGGTTTTTAAAGAGCTTCAATTTGGTTTATCACAAACCATATTATGTGGCCATTACAATTTTTTCAGATGGGGTGTTATGAGAAGGACAGGAAGGTTTGGGGTTTTTTTGGGATCCTGATGGTCCCGAAATCAGATTTTATACATCTCTCTCCATTTCTTTAAATAATAAAGATGATACGTTTTCAAACATCACCCTGTATATAGTTTATAAAACAGAAAATGAGCATAACCATAGCGCCAAACATAACACTAGACGTATCCACAGGTACAGTACATTGTAAAAGTTACATAGGCCTATAATGGAGAAAAGCTATCGCTTCAAAAATTCCCGCATAAGGAGCCAGATAATTGTAGTTGTGTTTCTTAATTATAATTTTGCAAATGAATAATGATTAGAGGAAAATTCTCACCTGCTTGAAAAGAAAGTTTTCTGTTGCCTGGTTTTAAACTGTAATGTCAAACACTCTAGTCTTTAGCTGTAGCAGTGTTTGACTATATTCTGACCAGTCATTTTAAAGTATACAACGCTTCAAGTGGGTAAAGTGATTAAATCCAAATTATAAAATATAACCAAAATGTGATATGCTAAAGCAGTATTTCAAACTGGTCAAATAGACCTGGTAAAGAATAATGTTGGCATAATTTTAATAGTGATAGGTGTTTGCATTATGATATAGTAAGCCTTTTCCGTTGTTTGGGTTTTCTGTTAACCAGCCTAAAAAAACTGTTGGTTGTGACGAACAATTACCTGATTCTAAATTTACCAATTTGGTTGCTATGGTAATAAATCTAAATGCTTTCAACAAACGTATGTAGGTTCAGAATAGGCCGCTCATAGAATTGCGTTGCTAAGCGTTTGATTCAAATCAGCTGTTTTATCTGTTATATGGCTGAGGGTGAATAACTGTACGTTGACCATTTTCAACCCTTAAAATAAATATTTTGCTAAATCCTTTCTTTGTTTACCTTTACGTAGTTTTACGAAGGTAGCCTAAAAATATTAAGACTTTAGCTATCATAGTTTTGGATGTACGTTGATTTTGAATCAGTCAGTCAGGGCTTCTTATATACAGGATGTCCCCGAACTCTCTGGACCCCTTTTGTGGATATATTCCTGGGATCAAGACAAGCATGTTTCACAATATTTCCGGACCTATGAATATATGAACTTTTTTCACTATTTTTTGCTAGTAGAATCAGCTAAGAAATCGGAACATAATGCAAATAACTGATTTAATAACTTTAAAATATTTTGTTTCTAGTGTGATTCTTGGTATTGTTAACAACTACCAAGAAATACATTTTTCCTTTTTTTGGCAATATCTCTGTTATCCTTTGAGCTACAGACAAAATAAAACAACCACTGTGTTTGAAATTAAAAAAGTAAACTTTTTTGTCTCTTGTAATTTTGTTGTTGTTAAATTAGCGGTTTTTGAGATATTTGACATTAAAAATTATAAACGGCCGTCATTTTGAAAATATTTAAAATAGTGTTCTAATTTTTCGTTCAGTGGTAAGAGGTTACGCAACAAATATGTGTACAAAGTTTGAGCTCAATATCCTTTCTACTTCCAAAAATATGAAGTATTTTGTAAAAAACACATACAGACAGACAGACGAAAAAATAAGCCCCGTAGACCCATGTTTATATTGTGAAATATGTTTGTCTCGATCCCAAGAATATATCCACAAAAGAGGTCCAGAGAGTTCGGGGACACCCTGTATAAAGACACCCAATATAGACTTTGATATTTAGTTGTTCTTTGTTGAAACAATCTTTTATGTACCAGCGGTTTCTCTGGTGAAATTTATTTTCTTCCATTTTAAATGTATTTTCTGCCTCTTAATACTGTAGAAAGAACCACTTACATCCGGCGGGCGGAAAAGCGCCCATATAAAAAGCATTGGGTTATCTTGTCACCCGCCTACATGTGAGCTGGAAAGTATACTCAATGCTTTTTAAATGTGCACTTTTCCGCCCGCTAAATCATATCACAAAAACCACCGCACAAACTTAGCAAAACAACTACAAACAACAATGCACCAATGAACTTGCGTGTCTGTGAATTAAATAATAATAATCATTTTATTTCCAGATCTTGCATTAAAATTCTCCTTACATTCTTAGAAATTACACCAACTACCGCGACCAGTTTTAGGTAATTGGTTTGTAATAAAAAAAAACTAAAAACAAAACAAAATCACAACAAAAACATATAAATATACAAAATGAGTTAGTCAGTTCTAAAATATCAACCAATTAATCCGGTGCCACTGCAGCCCCAAGAATTCTTGGGATAACCTCAATTGTTTTTGTAAATACGAATGTCCATGTTTTAATCAAGTTTGTTCAATAGTAAAATGGAAATTTTTTACTAAAACTGCAGCTATAGGAAAAATGTGTATCTTACGGGAAGAAAGTAAGTTAGTAAATTACCGCACTACTGTTCGTCCGGGCTTTAGTTGGCAGTACAGGACATATGGGCGGTTGCGAGTCTACTACCCGTCCTGACAACATGCGACTGTGGCTGTCGCGTTATCGTTACTCACAGATTCATTAAAAAGGATGTTCACAAGTTACAGTTACCACCTAGTCTTCAGCTTATATTCAGTATTAATTGTGAACAGTAATATAAAAATGATTTAAGAAGTAATAAATAATGTCGATAAAATACAATTAATTATGACTGTGTAATAAATTTAAAAAAAAAGGAATGTAGTCCATAGCAGGGCTCTATAACAAGGGCTATACCATTTTGATCATTTACCGTGACCCAGTATCGATCGCCTATGACGTCACCATGCTGATACACGCTAGCTGGTAATATTTCAGTTATGTGTGCGCAGTCGTTAACTCGCTGTTGTAACTCGATGGTAAATTAAAATTTAGATATTCTTAATCTACATAAAGTACGGATTCTAACAGTATAAAAAACTTTTATTTTAATAGGTATTTCGAATTTTAATAATTGAAAATATTTGAGAATTATCACTGACTGACATGGAAAAGTTACTAAGCGAGGAATTTTTTTATTTTTGGGTTACAAACAAACTTCCAGCGGGAAAGTTGTAGCCAATGAATTGATCTAAACTATCCAATCCACCGATGTGTGATAATATGATTACATCATTATGAAATCGATTTTTAAATGAGCGCGAGGAGGTGCCACGCGCGACTCCTGAAGTACAGTTGTTTGATACGGGAATAACGTTTATGTACATATTGTTATTTTAAGGTAATATAGTAAATCACTTGTCCCCAGGTAATTATGCCAGCTAGAAAAAGTAATCATTTTATTTTAACATAAACTAATTATAATTTATAATTAAAATTTGATATTATTGAAGTGGACACAAAAAGTTAAGTTGGGGGTTAACGTTTAAAAAATAATATCATTATTACGTACATTCAAAGAAATAAAATTTGAGATCAATGATGGAAAAAGAAAATCGTAATTACGTAAAAAAATTAGCTTCATATTTAATTAAAATAATTGCTTTATAACAAAGAAATATGCTGTCTTTTAAATAATTTGTTCATTGTTATCTAATTTGCGGAGTACCTAAATGTTTCTTCAATAATATCAAATATTAATTATAAATTATAATTAGTTTATGTTAAAATAAAATTCTTACTTTTTTCTAGCTGGCATAATTACCTGGGGACAAGTGATTTACTTAAAATAACAATATATACATAAACGTTATTCCCGTATTAAACATACATCGGGAGTCGTGGTGCGGCACCTCCTCGCGCTCATTTAAAAAACGATTTCATAATGATGTAATCATTTTATCACAAATCGGTGAATTGGATAGTTTAGATCAATTCATTGGCTACAACTTTCCCGCTGGAAGTTTGTTTGTAACCCAAAAATTTAAAATTTCCTCGCTTAGTAACTTTTTCATGTCAGTCTGTGATAATTCTCAAATATTTTCAATTATTAAAATTCGAAATACCTGTTAAAATAAAAGTTTTTTATACTGTTAGAATCCGTACTTTATGTAGATTAAGAATATCTAAATTTTATTTTACCGAAGCCTTTCCATCGAGTTACAACAGCGAGTTAACGACTGCTCACACATTACTGAAAAATTACCAGTTAGCGCGTATCAGCATGGTGGCGTCAGAGTGAAACTGGCGGCACAGTGCCGAGATGAAAGAAACGGTTTAGCCCTTGTTATAGAGCCCTGAGGCTATAGTATGTTACAAGATTGTTTTGCAGTACCCACAAACAAACGAAGAAACGACTACAAATATTATTTTTGTTATGAAGGAACAGTTTTGGCACACTTAAGTGTTGTGACAACAGAAATGACCCTATGTTCTGGCGTTTCCTGTAAAAAGATAAGGAATAGATTCCTCTTCTGTCCCATTTCATTGTTCAGTGTTAGTTTGTTCTCAGATGGTTTAGGGTGTGTTTGTCGATACAGTGGTGCGCATTTGAGTGTTATTTAAAACGTAATGTGAAAACCACATTGCATAATACATTGGTACATTAGTTTAAAAAAGAAAAAACTGTTAAACATTGCGTTTAAATTTATATAAAGGCAAGCAAAACACTGCGATGGCACCGCGCCACTTAAAAAAAAAAAATAGTGTGCTTAAGACCACACGTTGGAAGTGATAACTTCTATGACCAATTTATATTTTTTTGTCCGTACTAATATTAGAGGAGGAGGAATAAGGATAAAATAATTTAAAACATTAATGACTTTGCTGACTTTGGTATTTAATATACATATAACACAAATATCATATATATATATACATACATACTATATCTCGAGCGGTGACGGTCGCGAGTTTGATGCTTTTTCCTCTCCCAATAAGAAGTGCTATGTAGTATATTCGCGTTGCGTACATACTTATATATATATATATATATATATAATACATACTATATCTCGAGTGGTAACGGTCGCGAATTCAATGCTTTTTCCCCAAGCAAAAAGTGCCCAACGCCGCTAAAGAAGTTTTCACTTCAATAGGCCTACACAATGATAACTCTTGACTTCTGCTGCTCCTACTGCCTAAACTAAGCAGCCCAAGTAAAAAAGTCAAATTACAAAAATAAAATTTATCTTTCCCGCTTGAAAAAGTTGCCTGACCGAAAATTTAAAAAATCCTCGATTACTACATTATGCCCTTCTCAGTTGCGTTTCAATTATAAAGCCTATACAAAATATGTAGCAAATGTATTTGTTATATTTCTTGGTGTCACATGAGGAAAGACAGTTTTAATAGCTTTCATTAAAGTTAATACCATTTACAAAACGTCATCATCTACACATTCAGTGAATTCATAGAGCGGCCGATGTCAGCAATGCGGGTGGTAGTACGAAAACTTCATATGAAATGCATTAGATAGCCTTTCCCCTACTGCCAACTAAAGTCCGGACGCACAGTAGAGCATTGAGGGCGCTAACGTTTCCTTTCGGGGCTACAAAGTGATACTTTCCTTTCTCAAGACACGAATTTCCATTGTAGACTTCGTATTTTCGATTAATCAGAAAAGCAGCACTATGGCGTAAAACTTCTTTAGAATCAAATGCTTTCCAAGTGTATTTATTGATATTATTAAGAGAATTTGTTCGTACTAAGGACCCAGGCAAGGTATTAAACAAATTCACAAGTAACGAATCTTCAGCTAAATTCTAGAAAAAAATCAGTAAATGATGAACCGAGTATTTAGCCTCGTTTAATATAAGTCAATGTTTGATTTCGTAACAAGCCAGTTGGACACGCTGATCACTCATGGTTGCTCCGGAGCGAGACCTTAACTTTGGCCTGTGACTGGAACCAATAAACTGAACTGGAATTAGCTAATTACAAGCCGTGTCTAAAGAGGAATCTAATCACTGACGAAATGATTATGTAAAATCCTAAATGGACGTGAAGCCCGTGTTCCTACTCGGCTAATATACGAAGCGACCTCCAGAAGGACAGACTATATTCAATCAATTCCGGTTGAAAACATACATTTAAGAACGATGTGCTGCATTAAGTACTAGGGGCTCTGCCCTTGTTCGCTTCGCTCGCTATCCCCTTTGGTGACACATGGTGATGCCAATGTAACCACACAAAAAAATTTGTTCATAATTTTTACAATATTTTATGTTTTAATAGGAATTTTTCTCGAAATGATGATTGATTAGGGCAGAGGCGCTTGGATCTATGTTGGGTGGTGGGAGTAGCTGTAACCTGTACATATAGTAAGACATAGTTCGAAATAGACACGAAATATCCCCAACATTTGTCCACAAAGTCCCTAATTTTGTCCATAATACATTTTACGTTTTTACATTTTTTCAATTTTGAACAGGAATTTATAATATTTTCTGAAAAAAAGTAGCCTAAAATTTGTTCTAGAAAGTCATCTACATGTTAATGAAAGTTTCGTCAAAATCGGTTCAGCCATACCGTAGATTAGCCCGGCAAAACAAACTGACATATATACTAACAGACAGACAAAAAATGTAAAAATGTGTGTTTAGGCTTTTGTAATGTGTGAATAACCATATGATCTTAGAAAAAAACTTATATTTTGAAATCACAGACACTTAAATTTTATTTATATGTATAGATTATCGAACATGAAAACCTTTTCAAAACTTAAAAATGCATTCTTTAGCAGACCCAGTTGAAAACAAATTTATCAACAAAATGTTTAACTAACAAATTATGAGTTAATGAGGCTTTCCAGCCAATCTGGAAACTTCATATACAGTATGTCCCGTAAGTAAACAGCCACACTTCGGGAAATGGTTCTAAGACTATGGGTCAATCTTTCCAAAAACGCTTCGATTTCCATATATCCTCCATTTTTTTTACAAAATAATTCATATCTAAAGAACAATTTGACTGATTGGGTCCAAACTTTGCATGACGTTTAACCTAACAATGGTCCATTTTAAGAAAAATAAACGATGATTTCAAACCTAAATTATCCAAAAAATAATACATTTTAACAAAAAATGTCGACACCTTGTTTTGTAGCCCTTTTAATTCCCTATCGAATGGTGTAACTGTCAAAACAATCGGATAAAGGATAACAGTTAAGTTAAAGATAATAACAGCATACGTACCCACCTTGTTGTGTTTTCTGTGTTGGTAAAGGATGCCAGTTTGAACAAACCAATTATTACACATAACTTAACTATTCTTCATCCGATTGTTTTGACATTCACACCATCCGATTTGGAAAACGGCTACAAAAGAGGTACCTTGAATTTTTTTTAATGTACTTTTTTTTTGGGTTATTTAGGTTTGAAATTTTAAAACAGCCTCCATTTTAAAACACATTATTAGATATTATCGCCTATTTTTCTGAAAATATATCACTTCTGTGTTAAACTTCATGCCTCGTTTGAAACTCAGTCGGTCAAACCGTTCTCTAGATATGAATTATTTTGTAAAAAAAAAAAAACAATAGTATATATCGCAAAGCATTTTAGGAAAATATTTTATTCTTGATTTTCTCTTTATTTTGACCCATCGAACCATTTTCCAAAGTTTCTGACCCTGTATATCAGAATACCAGTTATAGTTTCTTTTAAAATTCCTTTCATTAGGTCATTCAAAATAGCAAAACTAACATCAATAATTAAGATAAAAAGTGTTGTTTACAAAATAGGAAAATTGTTTCGTTAAAAGTGAATTTTGAGCAACTCCTAATGATGACCAGTTAAGATCAAACTCCTAGTAAATGTTGAACAATTCAGCTTTTATGGAGCTAAGGTTCTCGACCAATAAAAGTATTAAATTTGAGGAGGTAACATTCAAAACGTGCTTTGCCCGAGTAAATGTACTTTTCAGAAATATGATAAATGTGTTTTAACAGTTGGCAAGCTTGTTCTTTTAATAATAATATTGTTAGTTTCTTGACATAGCTTTATTTATGATTATATAGCAATTTAAAAAAGTCATGTGGTACTAATATAAGTAAAAATAATAATAATTTGGACACATTTTGCATACACAAAATGGACGGACATAGCATGGTTTGAATGTACTAGCTGTATTTATAATTTGGTAGACGATAAACTGACACCTTTCTCTACAAGTTGTCCACCTTGTTGCCAGACAAAAAATTTCTTGTACTTTAAATTTTTTTAAATAATTCGTTCACGCAGCTGAACCGCTGACATTGAGCGAATTTCAATACTCACACGCAGCTTCTTTCAGCTCGCGGCGGAAAATCGTTTTGCGAGTTGGCACCTCGACCTTGCGACCTCTTATTATGGCCTGTTCGCTTCGCTCGTAGCGAATAAACTCGTTTCGTGAGTTTACTTCCTGTCCATCGGCCACTGATGGGAATCTGCCCCCCACGTGGATCTAAACTAGGTACGTTTATGGTATTTTATGTTTTGATCGATTTTGGAGTAACCAGACGGGCTATAAGGTCGTATAAAAACCGAAATGTACAGGATAATCTCATGTACTTATTTCTTTATATTAAGCCAAAAAAGTTTCATTATAGTTCGAAAATCTAAAACTGTTTTTTTTTTACTTACAGTCAAAAAACGTTGTAACGTACCGGTACCTAATTAAAAATCTGTGCTAGTAAGATGTTTTCAACTTTGACTGGCCGCCATTTTCGATAGGGTTAAGATATAAACCTCTAATTTGTGCCATTCTTCTTCATTTGTCAAGCCCTTTAAAATGAGGCATCACTTGATGAGGTATCTTGGGGGTTTGTATTTAAGATTTTTGAATTACTCTTTCAACCCCCCCCCCCCTCCCTTTTGAGGTAAGGGGTGAAATGGTTGGTTACACCAAAATTCATCTCTCTTTGTCATATAAAGATATCCCGAAGCTCACTTATTTATTTCCAGTTGTTCTAAAGTTAAGGGGGTTGGATCTTTTTGAACACCCGGTATGTATATATAATTTTTAATGACATCCCAAAACGTGTTCTGGGGACTATGATCGGTGCTCATTTCCCACTCCCACCTTTAGGAATCACCATAAAAGTCACTGCAATAGCTCATCTTTCCTATTGAAATTCGCTAAAGAGCATGTAGAATTTATTTTATAAGAAATTTATTTTATTTGTTTCTTTCTTTTTTATGGCCTAAAATAATAGTTTGCTCTAAAATAGCATACATAAATTAACATTTGTTTAAATTAAATTAAATTAAATTAGAATTTGGCATGACATTTCTTAAAACATAAATTTATTTCCTCGGATTAGAACACCCAGATACAAAAAACCGTGACTCGACAAAAACAGCAAGACCCAACTGCCCGAACTGTTACACAACAGAACCAGTTTACACGGACGGCGAAGAAGAGTGCATCTCCATTTACGATTATTTTATAACCTATTGCATACTTTCAAGCAGAGAAGAATGATTCAGGAAGCGACTAAGTTGTTATTCCGTTGCCCTATGCAGGGTGATCGTGTACCGAAAGAATGATTTGGGACGCAGTAGTTTTTAATTTCTCTTACGAAAGAGAAATGGGGGGGGGGGGTAATGCTCTACTACTGGGTCAACTTAAAATTTTATTATTTTTAGTTAGAGAATATATGGAACAAGAACTAACGAAAATCCAAAAACGTAAATGTTGGCAATTATTAATAATGATGAAAACGTACTTTAAAAGTCGCCTGGATTAGTTTCTGGGTAGCTGAAGTGTCCATTTTGTCTTTTGTTTATCGTCATAAAACTCGCCGATAGCTAGAAAATGATAATGTAGTCTTGTAGTCCGACAATAATTAATAGACTAACTTATACAAGGGGGGGGGGGTGAACTTATAATTTAGAATAGGGGTCGAAATGTTTAACTTCCTAAAAGAGTAAAAGAAATGTTATATTATAGTATGATCAAGATCTCACATTGATATCTCAGGCCGTTTAAATTATATCCAGGGGTGCCAGGACATAAAACTCAACCTGTATAATAAATAGTACCTGTGCGACCGAGCATCGCTCAGTATTTGTTTTTTTTTTTCATTTGAAAAAATTTTTTTATGAAAATGTATGTAAATACGAATCACATACTGATAAATATGAATATTTTTTGACCTTACGTTCATATGAACTGTTTTTTTTTTTAATACAAAAAAACATGAGTACCTACAATTATTTTAACATTTTATTAGAATATAATATCTGCTATATTACAGTACTTTTTTACAGTTGATCTATTACTACGTATATATTTTAATACACTCAGTTTTACTAAATAGGATCTTGTTCCTTAATATGTTGCGGGTATGTCGAGGATTTTCGTTTTGAAGACGTAGTTGGTCGCTTAACCATGCCATGCAAATATATATATATTTTATAGGCCTATAAATAGTATATAAACATCTGGAGCTAAAATTAACAGATTAACATCTGTTTGTAAAACTTCTGTATCGTATCTATAATGTATCTATTCGCCTACTTAGTGACTTCAAAGGTGGTATACAAAAGAAGTTCAAAGTTAACATAGACGAAAAGAGCCATTTAGAGCATTTTTGCAGACATAAGACCTAGAGCATTCGATTCCTGACGTCAAAAAACTCCTATGTGCAAATTTTAATCCAAATCGTTAGAGCCGTTAACAAGATCCCTGACATAAATGTATATAAAAATATACAAGAATTGCTCGTTTAATAAGATTAGATATGTTTACAAATTGGAAACATACTGAACTAAAGGCTATAAGTTAATTCTCGCATGTATAAATTCATTTTTAATTATCGCGTGTAAATAAGTTTTTTTATATTTAAGTATAAATATAGATAAATATAAATATAATACATAATATTAAAAATGCATAATATATAATGTAAAAATAATATAATTATTAATAATATAATATAATAAATTAATGTACTTTATACAAGTATATATATGTAACAAATATAATAATATTATAAATATATAATATGTAATGTAATAATAATATAATATAATAAATGTACATTATATAAGTATACTAGTAAATCCCCGTGAAAAATCACAGGCGGATTAATTATATGCACATCAGAAATACATCATTTATACAAAGTACTATTAAACAACACTTTATCTAGGCCTACCTAATCATGCAGACGGGGATTTTTAACTCGGTAAATGTGTACAATTATAAGGACTATAAAACTGTAGAAATATTTGTTAAGATTTTATGTTTATGTATATTATTATATATATTTAAAGAAATATAAAAATACCATCTTTTAATTGCCTTTTATTTCACATTGATAGATCGAATGATTTAGAAGTTATTAATATTATAGGCATAGGCTATATTACTGATTAACCCCAAAGTATAATCTACGCTAGGTTTTGTTTGCGTATTACAACAAACCGTACGGTTTTGTTTGCTGATGGGTGAAATTAGCTGTTATATTATTAAGTAAACGAATATTTATTTCTTCTTTAAATGTTACTCCACGTACGCTCTACGTACACTCGCTTTTATAGGAGTTGATATATATTATATGTAATTTTTTTATAGGTTAGTACTGTATATTAATTATCGAGACGACTTCAAATGTAAGTTTTTTCATTATTAATGATGCATACTAATGACATACTTAATGTATTATTGTACATACTTCATTATAAATGTATTAATGACATACTTTTTTTGTTTTTTCTTTAATTCTTGTTCAATATAGTCTATAACTAAAATATCATAAAATTTCAAGTTGACCCAGTAATACTAGAGCTTTACCAAATTGGGAGAAATTCTTTCTATAACAGGAAAATAAATGTATAAAGTGTAAAATAAAAATAGTATTTATATTTTCGGGGCTAGTATTAGGAAATTTTATCCGTGATAATTTTGAGAAAATAATTAAAATGTTTAGTCTATTTAAAAAGCCTGGAAAAAGGAATAAAGAACATAATACATTTTTTGTCGCTATAAATTCTAGACGATTTAAAAAAATGTGAAAGTACAGTAATTGTTATACATGTGAAGTGTTTGGTTTAGAGACAATGTATTATTTGTGGAGAAAGATATCCGTTTTCCGTCTATCACATGTACTTATCTACTTAAAAAAGTTGTAATGTCTAACTTATTTCAGCTCCTAACGAGAAGAAATAAAACCTCTTTTATTAGAAACTGGAGACTAATTGTCATTTTCGCAAAAATATCAGAGTATACAATAGTATCTTTGCATTTACTTCGGCGCGAGTGACGGTGAACAATTTTTGATGCAACAAACCAATACTATGTGAACAAAATGAGGTCACTGGACCAAACATTCATTGCTCCCAACATTAAATTCGGTAAAATTGTTGTAAATTGTAAAAATATTATTCCTGAAACCCTTACTACAAATTGTGAACATTAGCTCAAGAGATGGCAAAAATAGAAGTTGAAGAACAAAAAACATTCCGCACAGTATGAAATACATTCAACGTTCTAAACCTTTAGAATGAAACAGAAAGGATTTAAAATCTGTAGCCAGAAACACCCGAATTAATTTTTAAAAGCTCTTTTAGGTTTGTTTGTACGTGTTTCGAAGAGATTAAAAACGGCGAAAAATTGGGTCGTTTCTTTTTTGTAAATCCGACTAATCTGGTAAAACCCTTGGCATTAATTCCGCAAATCTTGCGTATTCAGGACGGAATAAATCTTCTGCAACCCGATTGTGTCATTGATTGGGTGGTAAACACGTTTTATTACTCTTTGTGTCACTTTCGGTTTCGGCGAAAACTTGTTTCCACATATCACTCTTGACATAATACTTTAAACGGTTTTCGTTGTATTGCACCTTATGCAAGAGATTTTGATTGATTGTGGCGTGAATTCATTAATCTCTTTTGGCCCGTTGGCACTGTTAACGATATTCTTTTTTACGCGGTTAATGCTACAGCAGTCTTATATGTTTACAATTTAAGGACCACTTTACAGTATGTAAATGATAGCTAATCTGTTAAGTCTAAATACGTTTTATCACATGGTTGTAGCAAGCGTATGTATAGCTTAGACCATAATAATACCTAAAAAGGCTACAAAGAAGGTATCTTGACAATTTTTGTTAAAATGTACTGTTTTTGGATTATTTTCAAACAGCCTCCATTTTACATTGCATGGTTCGTTTTTCTTAAAATAGAACATTGTTAGGTTATACTTTATGCCAAGTTTGAACTCAATCGGTCATACCGTTCTCTAGATATGAACTATTTTGTTATAAAAACAAAATGGCGGATATCTGAAAACGAAGCGTTTTTGGAAAAATTTAATTCTTGATTTTTTACCCATAGAACCCTTTCCCAGAGTTTGGCATTTTACTTAAGGGACTCCTGAATAAAAAAAAAACTAAGCACATTGTTGCAAATAATTCAAATAATATAATCAACATTACTATTGTATCTAATAATCCCTTATACAGATTCACATTTCTCTCTATTATATAAAACAATTCCTGCCATAAACGCAAAAACTCTGGCTCTTCTGCGTATGCATCAAGATCTGCTACCCCTCCAAGGTACCAGGACTGGATTTACTATTTACTACTAATCCCTAGCCCAGGGGCACACAATGCCAGGAGGCGCAAGATGAAAACAATTTGTTTAAATACCAAGGCAATTTTTATGTTGAGTTAGAGCCTAAATTAAATTTTTGTGTTACGTTTATTGGTGAACGTAATTATTGTTGGTTGAAGTTTTGTTTAGTTTTTCTATGAGTTACTGTAGGTGTAGACAGCGCCTTAAAGCGTGATTACTATTAGTTATAAGCAATTCAGTAGTCTGCTACTGTCTTCTCCCGTGTTCTCAATTTTCCTTCTACCTCCACCCGTCTGCCCCTGTCTCCTACTTTCTCTTCCTGTCTTCTTACATCTTCTATACTCTTCTCACATCTCCACCTGTCCTCTCCCGTTTCCTACTATCTTCTCCTGATTTCTTCCGTCTTTTTCTGCCTCTCCTATTGCGATTTTATATTTTTATAGATTTACTATTAGCTCCTGTCTACTAACGTATCCTCCCTTATCCTACCATCTTCTTCTTCCTTCTGTTTCCTCCTGTCTCTTCCAGTCCTTTCCCGTCTCCTACTGTTTTTCCCCGTTTCCAGGAGGTTCTTGTCTCCTTCAATATCCTTCTGTCTTCTTTCCTCTCTGAATATCTCGTCCCATCTTTTCCAGTCCTCTTCCACCTCCTTCTGTCTCTTCCCGTTTTCCCCTGTCTTTTCACTTCTCCTCCTGTCTTTTACCGTCTCCTTCAATAACCTCCTGGCTTCTCCCGTCTCTACCTATCTCCATCCATCCCCTCCCGCCTCCTCCAGCCCTCTCCTATCTACTCCTGTCTCTTTCGGCAAGTAAATGCATAGTATTCACGTTATTTTAAGTTCAAGTTCAAGTAAAATGGGTTCTTGTGCGTATTGGACTGAGAAAACTTAAATACTCTAAAGGCAGATTTGTTTTATTATTAGTGTAATAAATCCAAATAAGTTTTATTTACAAATATTTAACCAAGAGTTTTAATCATTTGAGTTAAAACGGACTTTTGGAATATGTCTTTGGCCAGTGTTTACTGTCATTATAAACATAGTCTAAACTAAAACAGTTCACGGACAGCTGCTTCAACTGTGAATAAATTGCAACGAAGAATTTGGTAGTTTTTCGATTTTCTGGTGATTTAAAAAAATAAAGTATCAGTTTTAAAAGCTTTCTAACTACTCGAAACCCGTAAAAGCGGTTTAAATGGAACAGTTTTGTGTAACAGAAACATTTACCAAACCCATTCTGTCCAGTTTGATCTCGCACAAGGTCTATTTTCTCGACAACCAGAATGTACTACAGGTATAAACTTACATCACTGTTGTAATGGCAATCGACGCAACTGCCTTCTAGAGTCGCGATCATTCCATTTCTCTTCCTAACTTTCACTTTTATACACACACAAAAAAACGTTCGAGTCATGGCCTCCTTCGGGGATTCCGTCACGGTCAAATTCCGTACGATTCAATGGACTGATAAATGATTCAACCGGTCTGGAAAATGTAGAACAGCTGATTGTCAAGAAGATGCGTTTAATCCAGATATACTTAGGTTATTGTATACATAGTTCAGAGAAAAGGTGCCCCACTTCGAGAAGTGTACTTGGAAAAGCGATTGCACTTCGTCTATAGTGCTATTATATTAGTATTTCGTTTAGAAAAAGCTATGAAATTGTTTAAATTTGACAAAATACTTTATTTTATTTTCCATACATAAAGAATATTCGAAGAGCAAACGAATTTGTGTACAGATGCCAGCGCGAATGCTGGCACTTGAGCAAACCACTACTAACCTGACTAAAAACATCAGTACCTGGTACATCTCTGTTTCACATGTGTGAACTTGACACTGAAAACTATGAGAAGCGGCCGACGCACTGCAGTGCATGCTTCGCACGCCAACCCCTGTATTGGAAGTATTTTTAATACACTTTGCATTGCGTGCTCCACACGCCAACTTGCATATTGTAAGTATTTTCAATACACAGTGCACTGCGTGCTTCGCACGCCAACCCACGTATTGAGAGTATTTTCAATACACAGTGCATTGAGTGCTTCGCACGCCAACCCCATATTGGGAGAATGTTTAATACACAGAGTATTGCGCACTTCGCAAGCCAACCCCCGGATTGGGAGTATTTTCAATACACATTGCATTGTGTGCTTGGCACGCCAACCCGCTTATTGGGAGAATTTTCAATATACGGTGCATTGCGTGCTTCGCACGCCAACCCCCGTGTGGGGAGTATTTTCAATACACAGTGAATTTCGTGCTGTTGGCCTGTGTGCTATTGACGCACATGTGCGTCCGCTTTAAAATATTAGTGATTATTACGTATAAAGGTTCAAAAATAAAGTCATTTCTACTCATTTGGGCTATAAATATAAAAAATAAAAGGTCAGCTCTTATCATAGGAAATACAAAATTTGCGTAGCAGTGAACGTGTTAAGGGTGAGGTAAACGTGCACGAGTTCGTTTGAAGGATGAGTCACATTAGAAAGCGGTGTGGGAATATGTTTTTTTTTTCTCCACTTACGCCCTTTCCCCACACCCCCGGCCCATCGCGCCAGGGCGTGCCAAGTGCCAGGATTCACGCCGATATCTGTAGATATCTAGTTTCAAACAATTTTGCACATAAAGAATCTATAAAAAATATTTGTTTCCAAACTTTTGACGATGTTTTTTGAAGAAATTTCTAATAAGGCCTAACATAGGCTTAATTTGTATAGGCCGAAACATAGGACGAATGTCTAATAGAAACATGTAAAATTATTTTAAAGGTCGTTTAAAAGTAAACATTTCTGAAAAAGTTTTGACTTTCTTTGTCCAGTTTCAAAATAACGGTCATTAACTTAAAACATTTTTGATTTTTCGAAATTTATTTACCATTTTAAAACTTTACCATTCATTGCTAATGATATGCATTTTCAAACAATTAACAGTATTTAAACAAACTTCACATTCAAAAATTTTGAATTTTGATATACTTTGTCCGAACAGACGTGGTGCGCTCTAAGTCATAAAATCGACCCTCGCTCCCACACGCGCAGACTCACTCACACGGCCTACTTGCTAAAGGAGAGGTCCCACTGAAAATTCTAAATCCTTAACGATATATTATTTTGAGCTATTTAAATTTTTACTACCTCTAATTAGTCTACTTGAAAAAAAATAACCATTTTTGGACCACCTGTAAATTATCCCCCTCCCATTTTGGGCAGATTTGCAGGGTTTCACAAGAAACGCTAAGGCTTTGTAACTATAAGTAGTATAACCATTATTGAAACGTCAATTGAAAGAGTATAATCTGTATTCATTGATAATACTGACAACAAAGTTATGCATTCATTTTAAATTATTTCTTCAGATTTTATCGCTACAAATTTTTAAACTTGATTTTTTTTTTTGTAATTTTTGTATTTTTTTTTCACCCAAAATCGATTAAAACGTAAAATACCATAAAAGTACCCAGTTTAAAGCCATGTGGTGGATTTTGCCGTGGGGTTGGCGTGCGAAGCACGCAATGCATTGTGTATTGAAAATACTCCCAATATGCGGAATAGCGTGCGAAGCATTTTGCAGCTATTCAGCACCGTCGTGAATATACCTATTTCCCAAACTGTTGGTTGAAACTCTAAAACATAGGCCTATAAACTTAATTTTGGAAATTTGCTCAACTCTCACGTTAGCGGTTCAGCTGCGTGGTCGAATTATTTCTTCTTTCGTGTGCTTCATTTGTTAAATTGTTTTTAATGAAACAAAACAATCTCCTATACAAATCTGGAATTGGAATACTATATTCTAAGAGTAAAGCGTTAATTGGCTACATTTATCAGTCATCATGGAAAAAAAACATTGCCATGTTGCTCTCCTTGGCATTAATTTTCAAGCGCCGAGTAAACGCTACAGAAGGCATTGATCCTTTATCGTAACGTGGTAGATTACTCACGGAATAAAACTTGTGGGTGCGGAATCTCACAACTAATACGTTGATTAACTCAAACGCGTTTCAACGACAAAGTCGACATCTTCAACTGATCTTCACGAACCCGACTATTGTATCTCGTGCATCACTGAAGATGGCGACTTTGTCGTTAAAACGCGTTTAATAAACGTAGTTGTGAGGATCTGTGTTCAAGTTTTATTCAACCAATATATCTTTTCACAAGTCAAGCTCAATTTTTACTTATGATAGATTTTTGCATTTTACTTTACAGTTTTTCATTTTAGGGCTAGTATTCCATGTTTTTGAAGATCAACATTTCATGTGATTACTTTTTTACTTTCTCACTATAATATAGCATAGAGAAAGTACAGTGATCGCAAAAAAATCTATGTTGAGATTTTTGTAGAAATATCCGTTTTGGGACCCCCTGAGTCCAAAAAAGTGGTTTTTACAAAATTTCTGTCTGTATGTATACAAAGCTAGAGCGAAAACTATTCGACCGATTTTAAACAAATTTTTTGTTTGAGGTTGTTTTTCAAAATTTTTCAAAACTTTTTTACGTGCATCTATACAGGCCTAATTGACGTATAATTTGGTGCAAATTTGTTCGAAATCGTTTTAATAGTTTCTCTCTAGATAATAATAATAATATTTATTAGTTAATCTCCTACTTTAATAAATCACCTCTCCTACCATTATGAAGTCACAGTGAATCTGTTTATTAATTATTTTTTGTTTCTGAGAAAGTATGTGCCAGTTCCTGGTACCGTTTATTAATTATATTTTAATTTTTAGCTGTAGTTGTAACGAATTATTGGCATTGTCTTGGATATTTCAAAATCAAGCTGCAAACCTACTAGAGCGTATTCCCCACAACGAAAATAAGAAAAGTATACTCATAAACATGTAACAAAAATGCTAAGTATTAAATTCAGAGGCCATTTTGGATGTTTAACAAACAAATATATATTTTTTTAATGGTACTGGACACAACACCATTCAAATACAAGGTAATTTGTCTCAGTACTTATAGTGTTATAAATACTACTTCTATGACATCAAACTAGGCAAAATCAAAGGGTTTCAAAAAATTTGAATTTTAGGGGGGTTGGGGGGGGGGGGCAAAGTTACCAAAAATCTCCATAAGAAATTCGTAGTGTAATATATTTATTAATATATTTTTTTTTGTTAATATACATTTAACTTTGATTTGTACATCCGTGCAAAGCCGTATCGGGCCAGCTAGTACATATATATATATCAAGATTTTCGTTTTCTGGCAACCATGTTCGGTGCCCATTCACTACGCCCGACCTTAGGTCTCACCATAAGAGTCACTGCAATAGCTAATTTTCCTATGGAAATTCGCTAATAAGGAGGAACCCCAGAACTAGAATAGAGATGAGATTTAAAAAAAAACTTAATAGGCTCTACCTAAACACAAACTGAATAAGATGAAACACCGTCATCAGGCACAAAAACAAAGAATGGCCCATTAATGATTAGTTCTAATCATACATAACGCCATATCATAATATTAAGTTGGTAGGTGTTCTTAAATGGTTTGCCGGTTGCGATATTGAACGAATATTTCCTCAACACCTTCTTCAAACATCGCAAGTAGAAAATAACCTAATCTTTTCTTTCCTCGGATGTCAAATTTACTTTCAAACCTCTTGGTTCAGTGTAAAAACAATACATTTCAATGCCAGACTGAAGACCCAAGTCTAACTGAAGAACAGACTTACTAATTTTATTGCAATGAAACTTTGTACATGGAATGATCCAAATTAAAATTACTAACAGTAGTGTTTCATAATGTTAAACTAGCTTGTGGAAGGCGATAAATTAATAACTGAAGGTGAGAAAATGTTGCCTTTTAAATATCAACAACATAGACCCGAGTAGAAATATTACGCAATGCTGTACATTCTAGCGCTGCCACTATGCGACTAAAATGAAGTGAAAAAAGAAATGTTATGGGAAGTAGACAAGATCATGTACCGTCAGGCTAAATATTATTATGAAAAATCTGCAAACTAACAGGCGGTTATTAACGTTAAGGCTCTGCTCCAGTAAAAAGAAAAGAAACCGTCTCTCTAAAGCCGTATACAAATAGTGGAATTTCTCGCAGCTGAGCGCTTTGATCATTTAAAACCATTTTTATGAATCCATTTTTTTTGTAATTGCGTGGTGAAAAAACTGAACATTCTTTTTGATATTTCGGATCCAGCTTGCGATTTACTTTTAATCATTCATTTTTATTGTGTAAGGAAAAAATACAAACTTGGTACTTAAAAATGTCAATTGGCCTACATGAACATTAAACATTAAAAAAATAAACGGTACTAGGAACTGGCGCATACTTTCTCACAAACATATTTAAATTATTAAACGGATTCACTGTGACTTCATAATTGTAGGTGGGGTAGGAGAGGTGATTTATTAAAGTAGGAGGTTAACTAATAAATATTATTATTATTATCTAGAGAGAAAACTATTCGATCGATTTCGAACAAATTTGCACCAAACACGTCAATTAGGCCTGTATAGATTCACGAAAAATGGTTTTGAAAATTTAAAAAAAAAAACCTTTAAGGGCAAAAAACCCCCAAAAATCAGTTTTTATTATTATTACCTAAACGAGAATTTTTAGAAAGATGAGGTTTTTGCATATGGTAGGATACATTAAAGGCTACAAGTAAGCCAAATTTTATCAAAACCGTTAGAGCCGTTTTTTTATTAAAAAATAATAACTGATTTTTTGGAGGTTTTTTGCCAAAAAGGGGGTTGTTTTCCAAAAAATTTCAAAACTGTTTTCATACAGGCCTACTTAACATGTCTGGTGCAAATTTGTTTGAAATCGATTGAATATTTTTCTCTCTAGCTTTGTATACATACAGACGTACAGACAGAAATTTCGTAAAAAAACACTTTTTTGGACTCAGAGGGTCCCAAAACGGATATTTCCACAAAAATCTCAACATCAATTTTTTTGCGATTACTATACTTTCTCTATACTATAGTATAGTGAGAAAGTAAAAATAAACTAAATAAATTGTTATAAATTTTACATTGCTCTTACGGAATAAAAATCCAAGATGGGCGCCACTACGGCAGACCCTTAAGATAAAGGGGTAGCGGAGCGACTATATAGTCTATTTCTAGTGGAGTGGAGTGCAAGCAGCTCGCTTATTGTTCACCCAAAGACGTTACATTTTGCCTTTTTACAGTAAAATATATGTGTAGAATAGTTGGTGCTTCCCCCCATCTTTATCATTTATGTTTTATTTATTTATCCTACATTCACCCGACTTGCTTCTTGAGTACAGATTCGTATACAATTAAATGGCGTAATTTGACGAAGAAAACCTTGCCAACTATAGTTGTTACTAACTTTTTTTTCCAAAAATGGATATATGTAGTTTCAAAGTTGTATTATAATATTCATACTTTCTCGTAATAAACTTTATTGTATAGATTTAATAGATTTTAGCACCACAAATTAAAAATGAAACATTGAAATAAAATTCTGCCAAGACATTTAAAATAAACGGTACCATAAGCTGACACAAACATATTTAAATTATTAAATAGATTCACTGTGACTACATAATTGTATTAAAGTAGGAGAGGGGATACATTAAAGTAGGAGAGTAACTA
>JAGFPH010001956.1:79095-94165 GCA_018207615.1 Philaenus spumarius
ATAACTACTGTAACAAATTCCTTTCCTACGTTATCCATTGCCAGAGAGTTGTTTACTGTAAGTTTCGTTGACATTTCGTTTATTTGTGTAGTATCGCTTAAAAGCACTTAAACTTAACTCTAACTTAAACGAATGAAATTTGTTATCCTAGCGGGCGGTGTGGAATCCTTGGGACTCGGTTAACCTAAGCGGTGGAGGAGTGACTAACCTAAGAAACAGCTTTCGTCGTGACTTCATTAGTGGTGAGGGGTCTAAGTTGTATTAACCTAAACGGTAACCTAAGAAACAGCTGATTTGGATCTTTTGGGGGGCCTAAGATGTAGTCCGGACTTTTCCGATTCTAGCCGAACGAATACAACAAAAATATACCAGAGAGCCAAAATTAATCTAACCTAACTACCTGAGAACATAACTTAACCTGGAACCTAACTTATCCTTACCTAAATTAACCTAACCTAACATCCACGACAACGACACTACGAGAACGTAACGGAGACGCTACGAGAACGCGACGAGAACGGAAGAGATACCGTTCAATTCAGCAACGCATCTCAGATGTAGTCCCATGAGAGCCCAACATAGCCTAGCCTTGTGTTAACTACATAATCGCCGACGTTGACGAGACCTATGCCTATGTTCTTATCTAACCTAAAATATGCTACTTCCATGTGTTGCAACAACAAATAACCTAGAAAACCATTAACTAGTTGTTAGCTAATCTAACCTAAATACGGTGCATTACGTAATAGTGATGGACTAAGTCGTCAACTAACCAAAGACGCAATTTAAAACTATAAGGTCGGGTGCTAAACCAAAAAGGATTATTAGAATGAAAACAATTCATAAGTTAAATAATAATAATATAATTTATTTTGTACATTATATTTACAACTGACACAAGACTATTCAGGACCATACACAATAACACGAAAAGTTACACCAGTCAACTACGAGTTAGAAACGTACAGATACGGACGATTAAAATCAGACATAGTGCAAGTGGCACGGCTGAAAAAATATAATGCGAACATCTCAAACTAAAAAACATTAAAAAAATGTGTAATATAGTTACAAATTGATAAGTGTTAGCTGAAAAATAAATATTTACTCCTGCATTCTTAGGTGAACACCCAAAATATCACCCCATTCTTAGGTTAAACCAAAAAAAATATCGACCGATTCTTAGGTTAAACCAAAAAAACTTTACGATTCTTAGGTTAGACCAAAAAATTTTTACTCTGTTTTAATGCTAGACAGCAGTTGCATAGCCTTGTTAGACAACTATTAAAACAGAGTAAAAATTTTTCACTTAAGACATACAGAATTGCAATTGTATACTAGAGTGTCCTACAGGTTCACTCAGGCGGCATTAATAAGGGTCAGTTTTATGACGGTTGCGACCGACCCTAATTACCCACCCTCTTGCCTCAACTTAACCTGAGACAGGCTATAGTTGCCTAAAATTGTTTTTTGTTATGTTACAATGGTTTTTATACAATTAAAAATACAGAAAATTATAAGGAAGAAGACATTTTTTTTTAACTTATAAAAAAAAACTTTTAATAATACCATCCCCCACTCCAAAATATACATATAACTTATATAGAGATTTAGGTAAAAAAAATTGTTTGTCATAATCTAACTATAAATATGGTGTTTAAGGAATTATCAGAGAAAATTTGAAAAATTACCACAGATATGAAAATTAGGTTTAATGAAGGCGGATCCCCTTAAGGCTCTGTTCCAGTAAAAATGAAAGAAACATTCTATCTAAAGCCGTTACAAACAGTGCCATTTCTTGTAGCTGAGCGCTTTGACATTGCCTCATTTAAAACCATTTTTATGAATCCATTTGTTTGTAATTGTGCGGTGAAAAAACTGAACATTCTTTTTTAAATTTCGGATCCAGCTTGCGATTTACTTTAAATTGTTTAATTTTATTGTGTAAGGAAAACATTCAAACTTGGTACTTAAAAATGTCAATTAGCCTACATGAACATTGAACATTAAAAAAATAAACGGTACTAGGAACTGGCACATACTTTCTCACAAACATATTTAAATTATTAAACAGATTCACTGTAACTTCATAATTGTAGGTGGGGTACGAGAGGTGATTTATTAAAGTAGGAGGTTAACTAATAAATATTATTATTATTATCTAGAGAGAAAACTATTCGATCGATTTCGAACATATTTGCACCAAACACTTCAATTAGACCTGTATAGATTCACGAAAAAAGGTTTTGAAAATGAAGAAAAACAACCCCCTTTATGGGCAAAAAAACCCCCAAAATCTGTTATTATTATTATTAGCTAAACGAGAATTTTTAGAAAGATGCTGTTTTTTTTTGCATATGGTAGGATACATTAAAGGCTACAAATAAGCCAAATTTTAACAAAATCGTTAGAGCCGTTTTTTTATTAAAAAATAATCACTGATTTTTTGGAGGTTTTTTTGCCAAAAAGGGGGTTGTTTTTCAAAATTTGTCGTAATTGTTTTTCTTGCATCTATACAGGCCTACTTAATATTTCTGGTGCAAATTTGTTTGAAATCGATTGAATAGTTTTCGCTCTAGCTTTGTATACATACAGACAGACATTTTGTAAAAACCACTTTTTTGGACTCAGGGGGTCCCAAAATGGATATTTCCACAAAAAACATCGATTTTTTTTTGCGATCACTATACTTTCTCTGTACTATAGTATAGTGAGAATGTAAAAATTAACTAAATAAATGGTTATAAATTTTACATTGTTCTTACGGGATACAAATCCAAGATGGCCGCCACTACGGCAGACCCTTAATGATAAAGGTGTAGCGGAGCGACTAGTCTATTTCTAGTGGAGTGGAGTGCAAGCAGCTCGCTTATTGTTCACCCAAAGACGTTACATTTTGCCTTTTTACAGTAAAATATATGTGTAGAATAGTTGGTGCTTCCACCCATCTTTATCATTTATGTTTTATTTATTTATCCTACATTCACCCGACTTGCTTCTTGAGTACAGATTCGTATACAATTAAATGGAGTAATTTGACGAAGAAAACCTTGCCAACTATAGTTACTAACTTTTTTTTCCAAAAATGGATATATGTAGTTTCAAAGTTGTATTATAATATTCATACTTTCTCGTAATAAACTTTATTGTATAGATTTAATAGATTTTAGCACCACAAATTAAAAATGAAACATTGAAATAAAATTCTGCCAAGACATTTAAAATAAACGGTGCCATAAGCTGACACAAACATATTTAAATTATTAAATAGATTCACTGTGACTACATATTTGTATTAAAGTAGGAGAGGGGATACATTAAAGTAGGAGAGTAACTAATAAATATTATTATTATCAGCTGAATGAGAATTTTTAGAAAGATGCTGTTTTTTGCATATGGTTAGTTACATTAAAGCTAATCTTATCTTATTAAACGAGCAATTCTTTTTTATTTGTTTATACATTTATTTCGGGGATCTCGCTAACGGCTCAAACGATTTTGATGAAAATTTGCACATAGTGATTTTTTGACGTCAGGAATCGAATACGCTAGGTCTTATGTCTGCAAAAATGCGCATAAACTCGGAAAAATGCGCATAACATTTAGACTCTGAACTTCTTTTATATACCACCTTTGAGGTCACTAAGTATAGGCGAAGAGAAAATATACTAGAATTGCTCGTTTAATCTGATAAGATTTAACAAACATAAATCATTAACAATGTATCAGGTGATATAATTTTCAACTCATTTCTTTATTCAAACACCAAACGTAACTAAAACATTATTTTTGTGCTGTTATTAACCGTTCTGAAAACCTTTTCATCAGTTTTTGCATTCTTTGCATTTCTATAAAGGTAATATAAATTACCTAATGATTATAATTATTATTTGTTATTTCTAAAATACATAAACAATATCGAATATGGCCTATTCGTTGGATAGGTTACATAACCTACATGTACCTATAGAGGTTTTTGGACGTCAGGATTCGAATGCGCTAGGTTTTAGATCTGCAAAAAAATCTAATAAAATGTTAGAACTAATTACAAACATGTTTTTCTTTTTATTTATTTAAATAAACAGTTCATATGTACGTAAATCAAAAAATATTCATATTTATTCAGTATGCGATTCTTATTTGCATACATTTTCCTAAAAAAACAATTTTAAAAAATACTGAGCGATGCTCGGTCGCCCAGGTACTATGTTTGAAAAAGCGACGTTCTTTGTTCTACACGTGATTTAGTAGTCCAGGAAATTAACAATATCAGACAAACATGATTTTATAAATACAGAAAAAAATTACAAATAAATTTACTTTTTTTTAAATGTTTTAAACTATTAGCTCAAAGTTTCAAGCTCACAGGCCTGAAATATCTTGGAAGAATATAGGTTTAGAATAAAATAATGACAAATTAAAGGATCCATATTCTTTTTAATATTGGAAAGTTTTTTTAGTTAAAATTTGTAATCTTCAAATCAATCGACAGACGTCTTCCCGACGATGTTTTCCCTAGCAATACAAGTCGCGGTATCAACAGATTTAAAACATTACTATAGATGTTTTCCAAATTACACTGAAAAGCATAATCGCTCCCTTTCTCTTTAACAAAATGTCTATTCCCAGAGGATCTGGGTTAAGAGTAATTCTATAGTCTGTGGTTAAACGTATCTGCGCTCGAAGCAAAACGAACCATAAAATTGACCAATAGAATGCCATCTGTTCCCCGTCTACACCTGTAATATTTCTTGGAATTAGTTTCCTCGGTTCGTTTCAATGTTTGTGGAGTGATTTCACGCTTTCTATAACTCAGTGTTAGCAGTAAAATTTCTACTGACGGATTACAACAATGCACCTAATGTGTTCCACGTACCTCTAAACCGATTATTATAAAGTTTGTTTTGATTAGTCAAACGTACGTAATCTTCTACGGATCGTACATGGTGGAATATGGGTTAAATATTTGAAAACCGGCCAAGTTTGTTTCGTGATCAAGTAGGCAGTGGATAGACAAAGTGTTCTTTTTAAGATGTAAAGCGAAGTTAAAATGCGGGACTTCGTCTTAATTGAAGCGGGGCAATGAAAACCAATTTTTTAAATATTGAAATTTGTTAAATAACGACATTTTTTTTAATATTGATTTTTTAAATATTAAATTTTTTTTTAATTTTAAATTTGTTAAATACCAAATTTTTTAAATATTGAAATTTGTTAAATATTAAAATTAGTTAAATAATTAATTTTTTAAATATTGAAATTTGTTTAAATTGCGCTATCTAACTTTTATGGCGTCTAACTTTTAAATATCTTAAAGAAACCCCTACTTTAGGAGTAAAATTGTTATTCGAGCATTTCAAAAATTGAAAAATCAAAATATCAAGTCCAATTTACTCGAAAACCATTGGGTTTATAAAAAATGAAAAGCAGTCGTAGGACTAACTACAGGAGTGAAAACTGTCATGAATATAAATCGGAGGTTGTATTGGTTTAATCCGAAATTTGATCAACATAATTTTAGGTTAGGCCTATACTGAACCAACACACGTTTCTTTAATGTATTTACATTCATTACCATAGCAATGACTACATATCCATTGATATGTAGTCATTGACCATAGCAACCAAGTTAGCAAATTTATACATTTTAAAGTAGTAAACAATCATTTTACC
Source organism: Philaenus spumarius (assembly GCA_018207615.1). NCBI lineage: Eukaryota > Metazoa > Arthropoda > Insecta > Hemiptera > Aphrophoridae > Philaenus > Philaenus spumarius. Next base: position 84,769 of record JAGFPH010001956.1, read on the forward strand.
ATTTCATTATACATATTTTCAACCTGAAATTTCGATAGTATATGCCAAGAAACCATAAATTTGAAATAAAAGTAAATTTTCATTTTCATGTTTGAATTGTAACATTTAAGGTGTTTTGCAACCTAAAACACAATTATGACAACGCACAGTATACACACCTTAAACTTTTTACGTAGTCAATTTAACTTAACTTATATACATAAACAAAGCGCTAATGTTACAATCTTTTAATAATAAAAATTATAGTCAAGACTCGCAAAATTGATCAAAACGTAAAACACCATAAAAGTACCCGGCTCAAATAAACGTAGGGGATTTACCGCGTTGGCAATTTTTGATCCGAGGCAAACGCGCGAGTTTTTATGCTGCGAGTGGAACGATTTTTGTTTGCTGCTATTTGAACGAAGTAGTGCGTGAGTCGAAGCTGAAGACTTAGGTACAAACAAATTCTACTAATTGACCGAGCGAAGCGAGGTCTCCGTTTTAACTCGATCGTTCGGCATTTCGTCTGTGTGCCTGTGTTTGTCTGTCTCACGATTACGGCCAAACGCCTTGACCAATTTAGATGATTTTTTGGATGAATGTTCCTTATTCCTAGGCCGAGCGATGTATATATACGGTTTTTTTCCATTTTTCATTTTTAACCACTTAAATAAAACTAAAATGGCGGCAGGACCGTTTCTCTCAGTGTAAGCTTTTTCCCAAAGCCAGTTTGTGGAACCGTAAGTCGAATTTAAAAACTAATAACATTTTGACAGTAGGAAATTAGATTTTCAACAAAATTGTATTCTTGATTATTTTCCGTATCTCTAACGGTAAGCTCACAAAATGGTCGTAAACTTCAAATTTGTTAAAAATCGTCCAAGTTTTTGTATTTCAACCATGTTTTTATACGTTTATTCTAAACCAATTCAAAAGTCTTCCATAGATTTTTTGTAAATAAAGGTTCAAAGAATTCATATATGCCAGTAAAAAAATTATTGAAGGAAAATTAACAAAGTGATTTGCTCAAGAAACAAGCATGTTCAGTAACGAAAGGAAAAAGTTCAACTTTAGGCCTACATAAACAGTTGTAAACATTTTTTGTAATTTTTTTCATAAATGCAAAAAAGTTTCGTAATTTAGTTCTAAATAGAACTGTATAAAAATATTTATCAATTTCAAATTTCTTATTTAGAAAACACCAGTGTTTATGTTCCTACTACAAGACTAACAAAACTAGGCCTATTTTGAATAGTAATTTAGAAATACTATATCCTTAGCCCAAAAACGACATTATTATAAGAAAGTGTAGAGAATAAATCAAAGAAATGAACTGTATATTTTTAAATTATTATTCCATAAAAGTACTTGATTTAGCTTTATTTGAATTACAAAATGAGATGAAACAAATGAAACCTCGTGGCGATAAAGGACATACAAAAAATTACCGTTGGACAGCGTGGGAAGTGTTGGTACATTGGTTGAGATCACTATCACGACGCTTTAACATCGTTTGCTTTCATTATTTCTAATATTGGAATATGATATGGAACTGTAAATACATTGTTAAGTTTTAGTTATTTAAGTATGTAAATATTTAATTCTATGTTTTCCCTCAATAACGCGATATTTGTAGCTACCTTACGGATCATTAACCTACATAAAACACAATGCCCCCTAAAAGAAAACCTTTAACAGTTAAAGCTCGAAAAAAGAAAAACAACGAGAACTAGAAACCCCGGAATCGCGGGAATTGCAAAATAATTTTTCACTGGCTAAACCTTCGGCTTACTTCCTTACTGGCACACTATTTTTAACCTAAGCTCAAAACCACATTTGTTATTTCAACGAGCGAGGTCTACTGTTCACAGAACTACTAGTATATTTCGTAACAAGTAGACCAATTGCCCAAATAATCAGTTGAAACCCTAAAACATATAATTTAGTTTTGGAAATTCGCTAATCTTACGTGATCTGTTCAGCTGCGAGATCGTATTATTATTCATTAGATTTTATCATTTTAGTTGAAAATAATAAATGCAATTTTCAGGACAGCGCGTTTAATATAATTGAAAAGAACTGTCCAACACTGTATTGTTTTATGAAATACGCGATTTCTATAAATTTTAGTTTCTACTTTTACTAAGTAGGAAGATAATAAAAATGCTTGTTTATTAATTAATCCTGTTCTGCACTCGCAAAAACCAAGAACGCCAACCAACAAATTAAATTAAAATACAACATTAACTACCAGGTTTTCAAAGATTACTTACACCAATTACGCAAATGACACTGCACCCAATCCAAAATAATGAAAAGACTTTTCCGTACTCAAAACATTTCATGATTATTCTCTCTTAATGTTTGGCAATATTTAATACACCGTCTCGAAACTCTATACACAATTGCAAAACATACATATCAATTTGTATACAGAGTCTATATTTTAATAATTACTAAACATACAGACGTTAGTAGGCTATACCAACTCTAATTTCTCCTGTTATTGAGATAGTAGTATATGGTACGTAGCATGTATTAACAATGATTGTTTTAAATGATTCCACTTATTCCGTTTATAATTTGTTTGGTTATGGCTAAATAAATATTTAAGCTTTATTATAATATAAGGTTCTCAACAAAATGTAAAAGATCTGTTCTAACTTTCCTCCCAGTTCTAGAAAATCCTGAGAATTGTGAGGTAAAACGCCCCATGAACACTACAACAGCTATATAGCTGTAATTTGAACTTGTACAAGTACATTTTTGTTTCCTTCGAAGAATCAATACGCCTAAGACAAATCTAACTGGAAAGTAAATATCAATGATTGGACAAGTCTTGTAGAGAAAGTGTTGTTAGGTTAGGTTAGGTCATATGTTTATCTTATAAGGATGTAAAAGCACTGTCAAGATAACGGATGATTTCCTGAATCAGCTGACAACGTAAAAGTTTGCTTTGTGTAATTTTCTCAGATCTTTCTTAATTTCCATTTTAAAGGTAAGAAGAAAGAAAAAATTCCAAAAATTTGGTTCAAACTGTCCGTAGTTTATTTTGACGTTTTGGCTGTAGCGAAATAGATGTGTTTTTTGTTTAATTCTCTCACACTGCGCCTATATGATTCATTGTGCCTGTGCCAAGCGATGAGACATGTCGCTGCATTTATTTTTCTTTGTCACTTCAAAGCTGTTGCTTTATTTACTTATTTACTGTGTGACTCTTGCACTAGGGCTTTCTTCTACGTAAATCTGCATAAAACCATTGTATTTGGATAACCTAATAGAACTCCGATCCAATGCATTATTTCAATCCACTGGAAATTCGACAATAGTGGCGCGATCTATGGGGGAAACGACGAAAGCGGTGTGTAGCACCAATGCCTTGAATGATTTCTCCCTAGCGCTACCCCGCGGCGCGATCATGCAATATTTTCCCGACAACCTTTTTTTCGCCACACTGCCGCCATATACATGCATGATCTATTTTATTATTCATGATCTATGATAAAACCATCTAAAGAATTCAGGTGTATGTTAGAACAAATTTATTTGATCTGATTTATGATTGCATTGTTTTATTTACTTTTAGGTTACTATATTGGAGGCGAGATAGTTTACTAACAAATTGCTGAAAATGTTTTAATTGTTTGAAGCTATTTTGGCCACAGGAGTTAAACGAGAAAAACCGACAATAATCGTATCAGTTATACAGTCGTAACTCCTCGGCACGCTACTGGTTTAATCGGCTATTAGCTATATTACTATTAGTTTTTTCACAAAAAATCGCCAATCTCGAAAATGTAGCGTCCTAGATAATTTTTGACGATTTTCGACTCTTTTTTGAAGACACCACCTTTGCCAGTAACGGGCTATACAACGGTAAAGTATATATGCTCCTGGGGCTGCCCCCTCCAAGTCGAATTTTGACTTTTACAAATTAGGTCAAATAAGTGAGTGACGGGTCAAAATATATGTTTATTATTGTAAATAAACGGTACCAGAAACTGGCACATAATTTCTCACAAACATATTTAAATTATTAAACAGATTCACAGTGACTTCATTATTGTAGGAGGGGTAGGAAATGTGATTTTAAACTAGGATATTGACCAATAAATATTATTATTATTAGCTAGAGATAAAACTATTCGATTGATTTCGAACAAATTTGCACCAAACACGTCAATTAGGCCTGTATAGATGTGCACGAAAAAAGGTGTTGAAAAATTTTGAAAGCAACCCCCTTTATGGCCAAAAAAACCCCAAAAATCAGTTATTATTATTTGCTAAACGAGAATTTTTAGAATGATGCTGTTTCTTGAATATGGTAGGGCACATTAAATGCTACAAATAAGGCAAATTTTATCAAAATCGTTAGAGCCGTTTTTTTGTAAAAAAATTATAACTGATTTTTTGGGAGGGGGGTTGGCCATAAAGAAGGTTGTTTTTCAAAAAATTTCAAAACCGTTTTTCGTGCTTCTATACAGGCCTACTTGACATGTCTGGTGCAAATTTGTTTGAAATCAATCGAATAGTTTTCGCTCTAGCTTTGTATACATACAGACAAACATACATTTTGTAAAAACCACTTTTTTGGACTCAGGGGGTCCCAAAACGGATATTTCCACAAAAATCTCAACATCGATTTTTTTTGTGATCACTTTACTTTCTCTACACTATAGTATAGTGAGAAAGTAAAAAACACGTTAATCCGTCAGTTTGGATTATTGTAATGACTTGGAGTTTTTTCGTTGTTTTTTTCCACAAAATAACATAAATATCTCGAAAACGGTGCGTCCTAGAGCATTTTTTACGATTCTCGACACCTTTTTAGAAAGCACCATCTTTACCCGTTTGCAACGGTAAAGTGTAGCCTATATGCCCTTGGGGCTCTCCCCCCCCAAGTCGAATTTTGACTTATACAAATTGGGTAAATAAGCGAGTGACAGGTTAAAATATATGTTTTGAATGCGAAAAACATGCTTAGCAAGTAAATATAAAATATATTACTTTTGTATTTTTGTTATGTAACATGTTTAATTCTAATATAAGACTATTGTTTATAATTATTGTTGATTTATGTCATTATATTTTTTATATATTTCTATATTTAAATAAAAATGTAAATGTGCGTTTGTTCAAAATCGATAATCTCCAAAAGTTCTTCGCCAATTGCTTTGAAATTTTGACACAAACTTTCATTTGAATACAAGCGTGTTTTTATATACTTTTAGAAAAACTGCAGCATGTATTGAACATAAAAACTACAAAAAATATACTCATTATTTAACGAAAATGTAAGCGCCATAACATATGTTTATTGGCTGTAATAATAACAGTAGTCAGCTGTTTCCTATAAAGGAATAACATTAGTTTGTTTCTATGTAGTTGGTAATCTCTGGAACTACTGAACCGATTGAAAAAATAGTTTTACTAATAAAAAGCTACACTATCCCTTAGTAACATAGGCTATAATTCATTTCGATAAATTTTTATTTCAATATTTGTAAATTTAGTCGGAACAAATTCACAGGATCAAGTTGGACGTTAAACCCATAGCGTCTAACAGCTACATACCAATAAATAAGCAACATTATGAAAAACTAAAAAACAATTAATTGAAAGATGAAACTTATATCATTAAAAAAAGTGCACAAAAACATAAATTATGTGTGTATGTTGCCGTTAAGGCAGGTAAAATAAATTAAACATAATTTTAGGTTAGGCCTAGACTTATGAACCAACTTCTTGAATGTATTTACATTCACTACCTTAGCAACCAATTGAATAAAATAACAGATAAAAAGTTGATTCGGATGTCCAGCTTAGTAAAAAATAATATTTAAGTTAGGCCTAGACTGAACCAACACATGTTTCAACACACACAAACCAATAAAAACTTGCGTTAAGGAACTTAAAATTGAAAAAAAAACTATATTACATCTTAATTAAAAATAAATAAGACATTATAATTTAATAATAGGCCTATTTATTGATAATATACGGCAATTGAAAGTGAGTAACCAATATTTAACAGCTCATTTCAAAATATGAAACAATTATTTGTATTTCTAACTTTTTGGTTATGTTTTTGATTAAGGGTAGACCTGAACCTCACTGGTTCTTTTAACCTTTATTATAACTGTTGTTATAAAATATACGAAATAATTTGATTTGAACATCTAACATTATTTACCATCTTAGTTTTGAGGTTATTATTAATTCTTCAACTTTATTATAAATAAAACATAACATATGTTTTTAGAAGGTTCCATCGGGGGTTGGCGTGCGGAGCACGCAGGGGTCTCCCCTAGTATTTCAATAAATTTATCAACAACCATTTTATTAACTTATTTTCATTGCATCAATCAATATTCATTTTTATTATTTTTGTATATACTTATATTTAAATTTCGATTCAATCTATCACTAACTGACTGCAACATACACTACTTCAAACATATACTCGTATACTTTAAGCATAGCCCCCGAATGCCACCTTTTTTTCTAAACTATATTTGAAAAATAATTGTTTCTAGGTGTGTGGTTGTTATTTACCGGATTTACCGGATTTTTATGAAACTTGAGTTTGTTGCTTACCCTAAACTGTTAAGATCAAGTAAACCAGTGAACAGAATAAAGGATGACAATTTAAAGATCTAAAAAAAATGGCCAACAGCCTATTGTCTATTACAGTATTTTTATAAAACCCTATTTAATTGTTAAAGCAATTCAAATTTGATAAAATCTTCAGTTTATGGCTGCTTTTATTGATGGTTAAATCGTTAGAGACATTTTAACACAATGTGCTTATCAAATGATATTCATGTCATCATATGTGATGGTTTTCTTACAATAACCATTTTCAACTTATACAGTGGGGATAGCAGTTGAGTTTATTCAAGGGACATTAGCTATAAGCAATGTGCAATCGCATATAACTTTTACAAATAAAATAACTAACTGTGGTACTAATATTACTAAAAATTAATATACTACTAAAAATGTACAACAAAACAAGCAAAACGTGCCACCGAGCACAAACACAGGCGGAACTTTAGTTATATATTTTTCATTGATCATGTTACTTTTCACTTTCACAAGTTAACGGTTGCGGGAAATTTTTGAAACGAGCTTTTTACGAACGGTGACAAGACGGGTTCGACAGCTAGACAAATATATAAACTCATTTTATTATTACTACTGTTCTTATATAGAATCACAATAATGTTTTCTCTGTCAATTTATACAGATTTTTATGTCTATACAAAATTGTATGCATAAACTATAAACGCCTTCAAATCTTAATGTAGGCTATAGTAGCAATACTGTAGTGTAGTATTTGTAACGTACCTTGACGTAGACAGGCGTATGTACCTAATTATTATCGTAAAAACTCGCTGTAGTAGGCTTCTTCTGCATATAATTTTAAAAAATATTTCCAGCCTTTTCGGAGCGTTATTATTAAAATGTAATAGTTAAATATAATTTTGTTTTATAAAATACATGCTATACTAGAAAACAAATAAAAACTAACAACTTACTACTTTATGTTATTTAAATTGTTGATAAGGTAATTCGATAAGTTAAAGTCGAAGATGATATAAAACTTTTAAACTGCGATATACAATTATTGAAAATAGCTCGGTTTTTAAGATATCGACTCTAACGTTGTCATAGACCTTTATTATAATGATTTAAAATCAATCACCCCTAAAAACGTTACGAAATTACGAAACAAGTAAAGGATGAAAGTTTTATTGATTGTGTTCCACACATTTATGCTTAATTAGACAGAAGGATTTCTTCTAAGTAATTGTATTATTTTATTTTTTTAATGTGTATTAAAAACTACTAAGGCGGATACCAGGTAACTAGTCATACCTCATCAGCTTGGAAGCGAGCCAACTACCGTTTGCTTTATTTCCGCCCTCCTTCCCCTAACCAAAGATATGAAACCACAGCTACTGCGTTTGGCTCCTTTCCCTGGTCTCCGCTTCAGTTTATAACATTTGTTTATTCTTGCCATAGTTAGTGTTGATATTACCACGATGAATACAATTTTGGCAAAACTAACGGAGCGGAAATATTTTACGTTATCGTCAAACTCGCAATTTTACCATGCATTAGAGCATCTTAAAATGATAATAAAAGGTCCATCTGTCTGTCAACTCGTCCGTCCTTCCTTCAGTCCGTCTGACTTTCATTTCGTTAGTCCGCCCTTCCGTCAGTCCACCCGTCCGTCTGTCTTTCCGTCTGTCCTTCCATCCGTCAGTCTGCCAGTCCGTCTGCATTTTCATCTGTTCGCTCCATTCGTCCTTCCATCAGTCCATCCTTCCGTCTGTCCGTGCAGGAGTACTTACATAGAGGAAAACTTATCGAATCCAAATTTTTGTAAACAAATTATTCAAAATATGTTTCCCATTGCATTTGGTATTTGTTTGAGAGCCTTCCACTGGTCTCCACCAACAACACATAATTTATCCCCGCCATAGTTTTTACTAGTTAGATAACCGTTCTGTGAATTGAGTGCGTTTATTTTTGTAAAACGTTCCAGAGAAAATATGTTGTCAAAATCTCATTTACTTTACACGTTTCAGTGATTTTTGTACAAATAAAAATGGCAGATTGTTTATTTAGAGCTTGTTTTTTCTCCTGGCTCACCTTGGGTATATTATTACTACACAAAAATTATGATAGAGTAGAAAATCAGAAAGAATAAAGCCCCCACTTTAGGTTGTTCATGCAAATAGCTACAGGCCTATTTTAAACTTAAGTAAGCTATTCTTATATATCATGTTTTCGCCTTTCGTAATAATTTTATACGATTCATATATTTTTAAACACTCTGTAAATGTTGTCGTTATAATTTCTGCCCATTAAACACAATTTCTGCTCTGATTCTTTGAACCGTCACCAGGGTTTATCCGCCTTTAATGAATTGTTTCAACCAATTAACTTGCAATGGGCCTAATGTGAAAATACTTGCGTAAATTTCTAAATTGTATTATGATTTATTTTGTAATAATAACAAACAAACAGAGGCGGTCCCAGCCTTAAATTTTTGGGGGGGGGGGGGGCCACCGCCGTGATTTTAATTTTTTTTATCTCGTAGGGGGGGGGGATTTATAGCTACTGCAAATTGATACCATTACCCATTACCTCGTTATTAGGTATGTTCGATTTGCGAATATATTTATAGCTTCCCAAAATTATAGAATAATTTATCTATGAAAACGTATTTAGTATAAAAAGGCTTATTAAAAATATTAATTATTCAAGATTTCTGGCGGGGGGGTCATGACCCCCTTGACCCCCGCTCTGGGACCGCGCTTGCAAACAAATTGACCTAATAATGATGAAGTTAATAATTAGTGTTCCGATTGGAAGCAGTTGATAGCAGTTTTATCAACATATT
>JAGFPH010001956.1:94265-125992 GCA_018207615.1 Philaenus spumarius
GTTGGGAAACTCTTTATTTTAACAATAGAGGGCTACGCCCCACAACGCGGCGACTCGCGACGAAGCAAATGCAAACAAACTATTGTATACTCTGATAACTTCATGGAAAAGACTATTGATTAGGACAGAGGCACTTGTACCTTGGTAGGCTGGTGGAGGCAGCACCTGGATCTTGACGTTTGCGTGGTAGGGCCAGAGTTGTTATTAGGCCTGAGGCACTTGGTTCGGGTAGGGCGGTTAGGAAAGGTGATCTGGATTCTGACTCATGCCCAATAGAGCCAGAGTTTTTGCTAGAATGACAGGATTGTTTTATATAACAGGAAGGAATACAGTGATTGCAGGAATAAATTAGGACATGAACAAAGTTCTATATTACAGTAAAAGTATAACAAATATGTACTTGTAGGTTTCTGTTAAGGCCTTTTCACACCGCGGTCACACTATGTCACGTGACGTCATGTGACAGATTTTTCAAAAGATCTGTTTCCATAGTTTTAATGGTGCAATTCACACCGACCTCGCAGAGCCCCACAGACTCTACAGACGTTGACAGACGAATCTGCGGGATCGCTCTGAGAGCGATCATTTCTAACATCTGTCGTCGTCTGTGGACCCGCTACCCCAACACGCACTTGACCACACTCTGTCGCTCAGTTTCGTTAACTCGTTACAAGTTGTTGTGTTGTTAGTTTTTTCGTTTTTTGTTATGGAGCAGTTAATCGAAGTTGTCAGAACCCATCCTGCTGTGGAATGTTCATTTGGAAGAATACAGAGACAGCCATTTAAAGGAATAGCATGGGGCGAAATAGCAGAGGAACTTCGACAAAAAAATAAAGATACAAGACATTTTATTTAAACGACATGTTTTAGGACAGTTGATTTTAACGGGCTTACATTATCCAATGAATGAGTTAAGTATGGTGTTAATATTTATTACGCTTACATCAATTCTAATTTTAGCATAAATTTGTAATATTTCTACTCTTTGATGTAAAATTCAAATTCAACTCAGAACAGAATCCTTCAAGGTTTAAAAACCAAGACTTAAAAACACAGGCATGTTTAATACAAACTGGCATTATTTTTATACAGAAATTGCTTTAAAAAAATTACATATAAAATAATGTACATAATATATAAAAAAATCATGACACAGACAGGGATTGTACAACAGTAGAACAGCAACTGAACTGACTTGATAGAGCTGAAACGAAGTCCCAATACCTGACAGACGTCTGTGGTGGTGTGAATTGCACGTCTTATCACGTGACGTCCGGTTTGAAAAGGCCTTTAGGCTATGTTATTAATTAGTTTAGTAATATTGTATTAGTTATATAGGCTTATTATCTTCAGGCTATTTGTGTTAACCCCTTACTAATGTAAAGTAGAACATACTCGTGAAAGTAAATATCATCTTTTTGTAAGAAATTTTTAGCCTACAAATTTGATAGTGAACATTTTTCCATTAACGTGACCGACAACGAGATGTTTACGAAAATAGTTTTATGCCTTTAACCTCGCGTGAAAGGGAGCAGACTTTGAAAGCTTAAATTTTCAGGTTATAATGGATTTGTAGTTAGTTTTCTTACCCTTACAATGATATATAACATAACCTATATTGTATTTTAATGGCTGGGAAAAAATATTTCATCTTGATGTGTCCTACCGATCAGGATACTTGTTATTGGTATAAAATACCAGCAAGCATAACTAAAGAAGGAAGATCATAAGAATGAAGGAAACATTAATTTACCACCTGCTGTAATATCTGAAATCTATGTATATAAAATCCAAATACCACTCGCTGACTCACTCATTACGAAATCTCAAAAATCAACGAACGGATTGGAATGAAATTTGGTACATAGCTTCCTCTAGGGCTGTAGGTGCACGCTAAGAATGGTTTTCAAAAAATTCGAAATTTTAGGGATTGTTTGGAGAGGTCAAAGTTACTAAAAATCCCCATAAGATTTTTTTATAGGCGAAAAACCTGGGTGGTTATCATCGCCATAAGAAATACATAGTAATATATATTTATTGATATATTTTTTTGGTTAATATACATTTAACTTTGATTTGTCTATCAGTGCAAAGCCGGATCGTGCCAGCTAGTGCAATATACATTTAAAGATTTGTGTAATGACTTTTAGCTAAGCAAATATATACATGGAGGGGCACAGAATGTTAATGAATCTCTAAACAAAGTAATACCAAAAGTTATTGAAGATCAATACACTCAAGTTGGGAGTTTATGATGCAATTTCATGTTATAATCAAGGAAACATTAGTAAACATCTGAACTTCAAACTCCTAGGCCTTCACCATGATTTGAACTGTGTCATCACTGTGAAGTACCTGGATGATGAACGAGTCGTGACAACTGAAAAAGCTGTAGCAATAGAAAAAAGTACTGTCAAGCAAACATGTTGATGAGAAGAATGCTGGAGGATCAATTTGAAGAAAATGAAGATCCAGATAACCCTTCATATACCACTGGACATTATTGGTACAATGATTTTGATTTCAAACATGGCTTTCAAAAAATTTCATGTTCCCCGAAAAAGTACAAATATAGAATTTTTTCGGACTCCAACATCTAATTTCTCCAGACAGATGTGATTGTATTGTTGTGGTGTATTTTCAATGTTTTCTTTTTTGTTTCAGCGTTCAATCTGTATGGCGTAGCGTTGTTTACACTAGGAGGTTTGGCTCTCATTATCATCGTGATGGCAAGCTTGGACACACTCAAACACATCATACGACACGCGACTCCTGCAGTCAAGACACACTCGGCTTTCATTCTTTGTGTATATCCTGTGAGTATAACGTGTCATTGTTGTGTGAAGCTTTGTAAAACAATCTTTGTTAAAAAGTGTAACGTTGTGTTGACGACTTGGGTTTTTTCTCTACAATTAAAAAACCAATATTGACTGTGTAGGCCTAGTTGTAGAGTGTGTTAAATTAAGAGAAGTAAAATCATGCAAATTAATTTATCACAGCTCGCAGTTCCTTCATTTTACCACATTTATGTAACGACCTGACATTTCATGTGGAGGTGTTTTGTAATATCCAACTGTAACTCCAAATTCAGGTCTAAAGACAAATTGAAGGCAATAGTTTTTTTATGATATCTAACCACAGTAAATTTGAACAAACAAAAATTTGTCTGTTCCATCGTGTTTAATATTGTTAAATAGGTATTTTAAATTTAATTAAAGAAACCAATTATCATTTCTTTTTAAATTTTACACCTCAGTCACAAGTTTTGAGACGAAAAGTTAAGCATCAACATGTGGGATTGATAGAAGATTATTGCATTAGAACATTCGCTTCTTTCTTACTTTTATTTCAGCAAATCTTTTTTTAGCTTCAAAAAGTAAACTTTTTTGGCAGTTTCTTTTTCAATAGAGAGAATTGCTAAAACATTTAGCCTTGTTTGGCTCGTTGTAGATCGTAAATAATTGTTTATTAATTTCAGTTTAGAAAAACTCCTTTTGATAGAAGCAACTAATACAGTTAAAAAACAGTTTGAGAGTTATGTACACATTTGGAACAGATTGTAGCAAATCCATATCAACTATAAACTGTGCAACCTTTATAGACGTTCAATTTTCTATCTCTTCTTTAGTGAGCAATCTTTTGATATGGTGGAGCAGTCTTTTGATTTTGATAATAATTTCTTCTTTTTCAAACTCATCGTTAGTTTCACAAAATTTGTCTACGAGGACAGATAATTCTGAATCACTCTCACAAACTAAATGCATTGGCTGAACAATGCTGAATTTTTCAAACTGTTTTCATTGAGTGCATCCTTGTCAAAACATATTAATAATCTTACTATGAACTTCACACCATTGTAGCAATCTGCCTTATACCCCTGATGAACTGCACTGATCCCAGGGCAGCCACCTGCTTTATCCTGGAGAACTGAAATTCCCTACAATTGCCCCTTGCATTTATTACAAACTGATGACCCTATAAAGTGCACAATATATTTATAAATCAGGGTAAAATCTCTGACAATTTTTACAAGTTGCAACATTAAAAAAATTTAGAATTTCCTGAAAATGAAAAAGCCCATTTCTAAACATGTCAAATGGTATTGTAAGACGAGTGGTATTTTAAATTAAATTGCTCTCATAACTGAACATTTTGGGGCCCTAAAATTTGGTTAAATCTTCCAATCATCTTAAAATGGAACAAAAATTATTTTCACATTTATAAAAATGGAAGCGCCTGGAAAAATTTATAAATTTAGCCTACAAGAGTTACTATGTTCTTGAAAGATAAACAATATACAGTAAATAATCATTTTCATGAAGGTTTAAATTAAATAATTCTACAATTATTTATTTATTTTCACACTTCACTACGTGTACGAAAATAACAATAAAATAGATGTACAATTAAACTTGAACTAATAAAACTAAATAAACAAGACATGTCTTGAAAACAGATTAGGTGGCCTCAGCTTGGTAGATGTGTCGAGGTCACTACTTAAAAAAGATTTAAAAAAAGACAAGTCTTTAACTGACGCTCAAGAAAAGATTTTTTTAGTGAAATAAAATTAACGGAAAATAATGTAAAGTGTATCTTGCACCTCACTTAATACATTTTTAAAACATAAAAACTTTAAAATAAATAAATGAGCCAAAACCCAACAATGAAAATAAAATAAAAATACAGAAACAAATAGAAAATAATTCAATAAATCTAGTAATACATTTTTTGCGAAAAGCCATTGATTAATTTTTTTCAAAAAATGCATTTAATAAAGAAGCAGATACAATATGAAAAAATCTCCTAAGTGCTTCACTATTTGGATGAGATACTGCCACCCTATTTCTAATCCTTAGCCTATCCAAATAAATATTTCTACTACCCAAAACATGTCCTCTTTCTAAAAAAATGTGTAATACCTTGTAGATAAATAAATGACGTAATGGTAAAATTAATAATAATTTAAACATTGGAAAAAGTTTCTGTCCAACAGTAGCTAATATCATAGGCGTAACCAAGACGACCATATGGAGGGGATTACAACAACCGGGGGGTTGGGAGGGGTGCATTATGGGAATTTGTTTAAAATTAAGATGCAAAATAACACTTTTAGGCTTCCCAAAAATACTTTAAAGTGATATAGGTATGTATACTTTTCCACTTCTAATAATTGTGATCCAGGCCATTTTAGAATAGCAACCATGACTCATCCCCCGCCAAATCTTTCCGTGCGCTGCCTCTAACCCTATAGGCCTGGAACACATATAGCGTTTTTTTGTCGGCTGCTGATAATCATAAAATTTGCGGTAAAATTTCCGACGCCATCTAAAATTCTTATTGGGATTCATTAAACTCTAGTTCATTAATCACGAAGTGTGTTACAGTATGTAATATATATTAGGGTATGTCTTTTAATGTTTTATTGACATGAAGAGAGATCAACTCTCGCTTTATTGTTATTCCGTCGCCGATTGAAAAGGAAGCAAAAAATATACATATTTGAGTTTATCCAATCAATAAATGAAAGAAGAAAAGATTTTGGAGCATTCTACACTGTGTTTCCTGATTTGAGAAACTAGAAAAAACATTTTTTAATTATTTAAGAAAGTCGGTTTCTACACGCGGCTGAAGGATAGTATTCTACAAAAAAAGTACTAAAATAAGGAAAATTAGCGAGCATTTGGTCACGTTCGCCACTGTTTCGACGGAGCCGGTGGAAAATCCGTCAAGTGTAGTGGCGGCTACCGTCAGCGGTAAATAAACCGAACGTTTATTTCAATATGTATGCTCAATATTTTATTTCATGCCACTGTTGTTGGTATGACGGCGACGGCAAATAATCCGTAGCGGACAAAACTCCGTATGCTGCCTCTAAATGCTATACTTTGATACACTACACTGCATCTATATAAAATAAAGTGCCAGTGCCCAATTTGACCAAAGATAATATTATATTTATAATTTATTGTAGCTTGACATTTGCATAGGCGTTGAAAACAAGTTACTCTTAAGATCATATTTTAATGTAAACAAAGTGCAAAATATTTTTTACAATGGGGGGTTATAACCCCCAAAACCCCCCTGGTTACGCCTATGGCTAATATCAATCTGCATAATTTCTTCTGTGCCACAATAATACATTGTATAGTACAATAATATGCTCCTCCGCAACAAAAAAGACCATACTCCAATTTAAAATGTATACACATTCATTAAGAATTGACAAATAATTTGTTCAAATTTTGAGCATGTTTTTTCCAATTTCAATTTTTGTTGATATATACACCTAAATATTTAATCCTATCAATTTTCTCAATCTACAAGCAATAATTGTTACAACCAACACTATTGAAGAAATTGAACACATCTAAAGAAATTTCTTCCAGTATCGCTGGTACCTAGCTTTCAAATTAAATCTTATATATGTTTAGTTTTTGTACTAAGCGAAATTTTATTAACTGTAAACCAAAACTTTAGCATACTAAGCATTTCATCTTGCATCAAATCTTGTAAAGTTTGTATTTGATGACTTAATATTTTCTTTACAAGTAAAAAACCTAAACAAGAATTAACCGAAGTGAGTAATATTTATTCTACATATTTGATTTTGTTGCCCTGACTGAAATCAACTCAATTACACAAAGGTCCAGTACATAGGGTGAATCTCAGCAGTCTACTTACATCCAATTTTGTTCACTTTAGTAAATTTCACTAATTAATTGTTAATATAATAAAACCAATCCACTGTTGTTCTAAAGATAGCAACTGGTATACCTCAAATGTACGTTTTGAGCTTGGGCACCATACCTATGGGCAGAGGGGGGCCACGGCACCCCCTAATAGCTCCCAGAAAAAGTTAAATATGTATATTATTAATTATAGTCAGGTATTTTTCTTTAAAGATATTAGCACTAAAATATGTTTTAAATGTTATGTGCCGTTTGATTTTATATATACTTATTTTATATTTTACAAGAGTTCTAGCATGAGCTGCTGGGTCACTACTTGGTGCGGCCTCTAGGAGTGTTATGTGTATTCACTGACGATGTAAAGGTACAGACTCTATGCTGTGTGGGTTAATATTTCACCTGAACATTCAAATTGGCTTCCCAAAAGTTTTCTTGGGGAGGTCAAAAATATCCCTGGACTCCTTTTGCCGAAGGAGGGGAGGGTACTCCTTAATACGTTCACTGCTACACAAATTTTGTATTTCCTATACTAGGAGCTGACCTTTTATTTTTTATATTTATAGTCTAAATGAGTAAAAATTACATTATTTTTTATTTTTGAACCTTTCTACGTAATAATCACTAATATTTTAAAGCAAACGCACATGTGCGTCCATAGCATATAAGCTTAAAATTGGTGTGAGAAGCATGCAATGCATTGTGTATTGACAATACTCCTGATATGGGGGTTGGGGTGCAAAGCATGCAATGCATTGTGTATTGAAAATACTCCCAATACAGAGGATGGCGTTCGAAGAACGCAATGCTGTGTATTGAAAATACTTCCGATATGGGGGTTGGCGTGCAATGCACTGTGTATTGAAAATACTCCCGATACGGGGGTTGGGGTGCAAAGCACGCAAGGCATTGTGTATTGAAAATAATCCCTATACGGAGCTTGGCGTGCAAAGCACGCAATGCATTGTGTATTGAAAATACAGTATACAGTACTCCCGATATGGGGGTTGGGGTGCAAAGCACGCAAGGCATTGTGTATTGAAAATACTCCCAATACAGAGGTTGGCGTTCAAAGCACGCAATGCTCTGTGTATTGAAAATACTCCCAAAATGGGGGTTGGCATGCAATGCATTGTGTATTGAAAATACTCCCAATATAGGGGTTGGCGTGCAATGCACTGTGTATTGAAAATACTCCCAATACGGGGGTTGGTGTGCAATGCACTGTGCGTAGGCCACTTCTCATAGTGTTCAGTGTCAAGCTCACATGTGCGTCCTTAGCAGTGATCGTGTTAAGCCCCATACCCCGGTCTAGCCCCCCCCCCCCACCTAGAAAATATCATATGGGCGCCCATGGTTTTCAGACTATTATTGTTTATGTTTTTTTTACACCAATAATATTCCATGTATTGTTCATGCTTGCTTTACACTTGGATTAAACATAAATAGTTGTCTATATATTTTACTAATCACAAATTACATTACCTTGCAGGTTGTAGGCCTGGCCACCTACTGTGCAACAGTAGTACCTCGTGCACAACTTCTAGCCGAAGCTGTCACGCAAGGAATGTTCATGGCATGTATGTATCAGCTGTTCTGCCTCTTTGTCGCATACTGCGGTGGAGAAGCTGAACTTATAAGAAGAGCAAAACCTCAGTCGCTGAATCTCAGAGTCGGGCCTTGTTGCTGTTGGCCGTGCTGTTGTTGTCTGCCACTTCTTCAAATTGATAAGTACGATAAGAGCTGTGATCTAAGGCGTACAAAGTGCAAATGAATTTATTTCACTTGATATTGTTGTTAATTAGCTTCAGATTGCCTGTGATTACCTATTATTACTTTCTCCACCCTATACGTAGTATATGGAGAAAGTATTGTTTTCGTAAAAATGTTCGAATTTGAATTTTCAGTTGAATTATCTGTTTTGGTGCTCCCAGAACTCCAAAGTGCAATTATCTGTGTTGGTGCTCCCTGAACCCAAAAATATTTTTAGTGGAATTTTTTGTTTTGGTGCTCCCTGAACCCAAAAAAGTGTTTTTAGAGTGGTGTCTGTCTGTCAGTCTGTCAGTATGTATACACGACCAGAGAGGACACTATTGGTCCGATTTTCATGAAATTTGGTATGTAGGTACTAAACCCTAATATCTCCAGGCGTTTTTTTCATTTTTTGGAATTTTTAATTTTTAAGGGTAATTTACCCCTAAAAACCCATAAAAAAACGACAAAAATGCAAATTTCTCAAAAACGGCTCTAACGATTTTGATAAAATTTTCAGTATTTATAGTGCTTAAGATGCCAAACAAAATGACACCACCCGCTTTTATCAAAACTTCGGCGTTTTATAATTATGGGAAAATGTTTAAAAATAAACAAGTTTATGTTATCAATCTAGCATCGCGGTGGCGGCCGCACGGGGTAGCACCATGGTAGCGATCACGGCCAGTAATTCAAAGGTCGCGCGATCGAATCCCGCCTAGGACAATAATTTTTTTATACGATTGACGTAGGTAGGATATTATTTTTTGTTTTGTTCTAAAAAGTAATAAATAAAATGATTGAAAACAATATTATTTTGACTACAGTAAGTTGGGAGAAAGTTTGTGTCAGTTAACTGATACCGTTTATTTAAGTAGAATATCCGGGGGTGGGGGGAAAAGCAACTACTGGTTGGAATATAAATAGTATTATTTAAACAATGCACTTTAAAAAAATACAATTTAAAACTGAATTTGTAAGTTTTCCTAATTATATTTTTTAAACTCTTCTTTTTTACATAAGTAAGCCTACAATTTGAAAGTTGTCTACAGTTCTTTATTAACTTTTTGACTTTATATTACTGTATTTGATTTTGTTTAAACATTTTCTTTTTTCTATTGCTTCAATCACTTCAGCCCTTTGTCCGCTAAACCACTTTACAACCTCAAACTTGTTAAATATTCTCTACATTGTAAAATTACTACATTTCATGTGAAGATAGCTAATGAACAATATAAATTATGCATTTTCTACATACAACCAATCAATTAGGTTTAGATGACGAATTATGATGAGTAGGCTAATCATTTTTGTGCCATTTCCTTAAACATTTTTTTTTTTCTGCCTGTCTTTCTTTCTACTTGCCAATAATCATATTAGTATATGATTTAAATTATTATTAATAAAATGTGTGGTTTCAGATATCGTGTTAGATGTCTCAGGGTATTAATTTTGCAGCTACCTATAGTTCAAGGCTTTGTTTACATGCTGTTCTTGATCATGTGGGCTGAGAAAGAGGTATGTAGGCCTAAATTATTACCAATGTGTGTTAACTTGATTGTAATGTAACCATTATTTTTGTATACTTTTACTAGGTATTATCTTCAGCATTTTCAGAGACAAAAAAAATTTTAATGAAAATTTTCACATTTGCTATGAATTCATAATTTTGAAGTTAATTTTTTCTGAGTTAACATTATTTAGTTTGTATTTTTTTACTTTTGGAAAAAATCCTCAGTATTAAAGTTATTTTCCAAAAACTATTGCATGTTTCTTAACCTCAATTTAAAATTAATCCTCATCAAGTTAGACTTTTAAAATAATAAGTTAACTACCATTTAATATATTTAAAAAATTAAAGTCATCAAAATGTTAACCGATAAATCTGAATTATACCACTTCAAGCCACTTTTATTTCTTCAGTACCATATCTTTATGTAAACACAATACTTTAGCTATACAGTAGAACCCCTCTTAACCGGTCAGGTCGGGACCGAGACCCTGGCCGGTTACGAGTTTGGCCGGTTGATCCGAGGTTAACGTAAAAAATAGATTTTAGTTCAGAAATAACCTACAGTACATATTTCATAAATAATAAAGGAAATAAAACGTTATTGCAACTGATTTTATTGTATGTACTGTACATACACACACAAACAAACACTAACAAATTACATGTAAACATTTTAACTTCCCTCGCCTCCTTTTCTCTCCTCCTGTTTTCAAGCACTTTTGCTCTCACGAAATTCAGTAAAGGTTCCGAGAAATAAACAGATGAAGAAAGAGAAACAAAGGATGCCGCTTGGTTAATTGATTCCAAGAAAAAATAATACAGTTGCCGTGGGAAGCAAGATTTGATCCCACCCTCTTGCTTCCGCGGAAAGAATCAATCGACAAGGCGGCTTCCTTTGTTACGCTCCTCCTCCCCCCTTTTCCCTGCCACAACATTAACACATACAGTAGCAGAAATAACATTGCGTCATCCCGAAATGTCCGTCAAATAATCGATGTTTGAGACTTCGGCCAGGTAATATATTTGATTTTGTTGTTTCTTGAAATAGGCCGGTTAAGCCGAGGACCGATTGATCCGAGGCCGGTTAAGAGGGGTTCTACTGTAAAGGCAAATAAATATATGCATGATTAACTGTCAGGAACTGTACAAACCACAATTTTTTAGTTAAAGAGTTGAATTTGAACAATGCAATAATTGATTTGTATATACTGTATATGATTTTGAAGATTTAATTATCATCTTAAGGAGGAGGAGCTAGGAGAGGTATAAGTAACATAAGTGTCTTTATAAGGGTGCAAAAGCATTCCAATTATTATTACTTTAGTACATATTACACTATCAAAGATTTGTTATCGAAGAAATTGACAATAATTCTTTGACAAACTAATTTTTTCATCAAACTTTAATGAATCTTTGACATGTTGTAAACCTTGAAAAGATTTTTTTTAAGAATAAAATTAAAGTACTAAAATATGAATATAGTATGCTACTCATTTTTTAGGTAACCTCCTACCCTCAAGATATATGTTTTTTCATTTTCATATGTATTCCTTGTGTTCCTTTCCTTTTTTTATATTTATAATACAATGGCAAAATTGACATGGAGTATTGAAGCTGTGAAACTTTAATTTTACATTACGAAAAAGAAGAAGTTTGTGGAACATTCACACTAATTCCAAAAATACCGTGATGCAAGGCAAAGATCTTTGGAACAAATTACAAATGTTTGGCAGTCTGTATAATATTGGGGTAGGCAGTATAGCCTATGTTTGTTTGTTTTTTTTAAAGAGATTTTGATCATGTTTACTTTATTTAAAAAGTATTTTTACAAGATTTTTTAAGATTTGTTTGTGATATCTCAAAAATTTGTATAATATATTATAGCATCTGAACTAAACGAATAAAATGAAACATAACTCCAAAATATATCTAGTTAACAACCTAGCTGATCAAAGAAATTGAACAGATATAATATGTATATGTTAGAAAAACTTTGTTAAATATTTTATCAAAGATCTTTGATCAAAGTTTGATAAAATATTTAACAAATGACTTTGATAGTGTATTATGCCCCTTAAAGATTATTATTGCCTGCTATAACAAGAATCTATCTTGTTCTCCTTTCTACTATTTTATTGTATTCTAAAATACGCTGTTTGGCAGATGTGCAAATGAATGTTTTTAATAAAATTACGATATAAAATAATTTGTTGTTTTCTCAACTATTCCAAATATTGTAAAATTGAAAAATAAACATATCATACATGCAGCAAGTAAACAAGAAGATCAACAATGTACAGAAACCCTAGGCATTTTCTGGTTGTGTTTGTTGATTGGAAGCGTGATTGAGATGAAAACCACCAAGTTGTTGACCAACGGTGACATTAATTTTGACTATGACTAAACTGAGTCATCAGTGGGTTAAAGAACACAGGAAACCAACAACTTTAAAATCTTGGTTATTGAGATGTTTTTTATGTTTTCAGGCTGACAATGATAACTTTTAACTCTTGTCAGAAGTTACTTTGTACATCATAAATTATGAATGAAATTTGGCACATATACTGTGCTGTACTCACGATTGTGGACCTGGATTTTAAAGGCATTTCTAAAAACATCGGTCCGACTCTCTTCTCTTAAAACACGGAAGTTCTCTGTATATGATATTAAAAATTAGTACGCTTGTTTAACAATAGTACTGAGCGTCAGTGGCGTAAATAGGATTTTAATTTGGGGGGTGATTAACCTAGAAGGAGAGACTACCGAGGGATCCCCCAACTCAAATTAGAATTTTGAAAATGTATACTCTTAAAAACGCGATTTTAGCGACTTTATTGTCTTTTTTTTTTACGTTGTAGCATTTAAGAACATGAACAATATAACTGATATGAAATTCCCTTCATTTTTCTCTGTACATATAGAACTCGTCCCAATAATTCCAGAGTCCCTGTGACCTCTCAAGGCAAGCTCTTGCCGTCCACATAATATGGCAGTTTCAATCACAGGTTTTAAGTTGTGTCTATTTTTAATTATCGCTTTACTGCGTGCAGTATCAACCTGATTGACGACCTCCAAAGACCTATTTTCCAGGGTCATTTTAAAATTTTTGAAATCAGGAATGCAAGCATTATGATAATCAGTTTCAGCGTGGCACTTAAAAACTTCTTGGGCTTTTACCCAGTTTGTGAATTTATGTTTCACCAATGAACCAAGCTCTTGGCTGTTTACTCCTGCTTTATGTTTGGCAAATAAAAAACAAAATGTACAGAAAGCTCCCTCTTTTTTTCTAAGTAAACTAGCCACGGATATTTACTGAACCATGAATATTGAAATTTTAACTTTCGTTTCTGAAAACAGAAGTAACAGGTTCATTTGCAGGTACAGGTGGAGAACAGTCTTCTAATTTCCTGGTTTTGAACATGTCCAATATTAAACACTGGTACTTTCTTTTGACCGACATATTGTTCAGCAAGATCAAAACAAATACCCATATTCTAACTGATTCACTTAAAAATCTTAACAGAAAAAAAAAACTAATGCACAATCCACAATCGCCAAAAAAACTGCAACCGACTACTCTCAATAACAGCTACACTCACACTGATAGTGGACGCAGTTCGACTTATGAGTAAATTGTTTCAGGGTGGGGCAGACAAATCAAAACACCTGACAGGGAGGGATGGCACGTAGACAAAGGGCTGTCTCACTTTTGTTATTCAAATAATTCTAAGTCAAACACTTTTTATTTATGAAAAGATAATTTACAATTATACAGTTCAATTCTTCGATTTATTCTCTACACTTTGTTATAATAATATTTCATTTTTGTGCAAAGTTTATATTCCTAAATTACGTTTCAAACTTGGCTTAGTTTTGATAGCAGTCTTGTAGTAGGAACATAAAAACTGGTGTTTTCAAAATAAGAAATTTGAAATTGATAAATGTGTTTATACAGTTCTATTTAGAACTAAATTACGAAACTTTTTTACAATTATGAAGTAATTACAAAAAATGTTTACTACTTGTTATGTAGGTTTAAAGTTGAACTTTTATTTTTCGTAACTGAACATTTTTTGTTTCTTGAGCTAATAACTTTGTAAATTTTACATCTATCATTTCTTTTACTGACATATATAAATTTTTTGAACCTTGCTCTACAAAAACGCTACGGAACACTTTTGGATTCGGATTCATTTACTATTTTAGCAAATTTTTGAAAAAATGCTTGCAAACGCCAAAAAATCCATTTTTGTTAACGTTACCGGTTTTAGGGTTAACGGTATACCTATGTTAAAACGTATTTTACAACTTTTAGATTTTATTTTTTCTAAATATTATTATTAGTCTTTCCCCTTTGGGGGGTGATTAATCACCCTGATCACCCCCCTTATTTACGCCACTGTTGAGCGTTAATTTTTATCAAAAAATTCTATTTGTTTTATGTTGAAATAGTGTAATGTTGTATTAATTTAAATTAAGTTAATTTTACCGGAGTTTATTTTAGTTAATTAAAACAATTTCTCCAGTAGAGAAACTGAATTTGTTTTTAATAATTTATGAAAAAAAAGTCTTTTCTCCAGAATCTTTTTGAGGGCATAAATGATTTGCTAAGTACAACTTTAAAGAACCAAATTAATAAAAACATAAATACAATAGCAAATATTTAGGAGAACAAAAATTAAAGCTATTAAAAAAACCCATACACACACATATTTGTAAGTGCTATACAAATTAATGCTAGGATTTAAAGTCGGCATTTTTGAGAAATTGGAGGGTTGATAGATTTGTGAAATATATTAGTGACATAGCTAGTACTGTCGTGGCCAACGGCTCTGGTCCTGGCGCCTGTGGAGTGTGGAACTCAGGTTCATGCTCGTGAGTTCAGCAAAATAGGTTAGAATTATGTAACTTTGGTTCTAATGTAGATAGACCCTTAGAATGTGTTTAACAATCAGGTCAAAGTTCTGACTTGTTAGTTTTTAAAATAGATTTCAAAGAAAGTACCTATTGCAGTCATTACAATTGTGCGATTTCCAGAAAATTTCTATGTAGTTATTTGTTTTAAGCAAAACCATAGTCAACTCAAAAGTTTATCTATATATATAATCCAAAACCCACTCACTCCCTCACTGACTGATCACAGTATCATATCTTAAAAACCCTACCTCCTAGAAACGTGAAATTTGATACACGTATGTGTCATAGGGGCTAGAGATTAAGAAAGGATTTTAAAATATTTTACCTATAAGGATTGAAACAACCCCTAAAACAATAAATATTGTTTGTTATATATCTTAAAAACCCTACCTCCTAGAAACGTGAAATGTGATACACGTATTTGTCATAGTTGCTAGAGGCACACTAAGAAAGGATTTAAAAATATTTGACTTGTAAAGGTTGAAACAATCCCTAAAACAATGAATATTGTTTGTTATACCGTACTTTACTTAAAGCCAGAAAGCTGACATTTTGTAATCTTTTCATTTCTTACAAGATACATATAAAAAGTAAACCAGTTGTACATTTTGTTACGTGCTGCTAAGGGGTAAACATGTGATAACAACCCCTAAAAACAATAAATATACATTTTTATACTTTCCTTAAATAAAGCTCGAGAGGTGAAATTTTGCACATTTATTTCTTACAATAAATAAACCAGTTTTACATTTTGTCAGGTTCTGCTAAGGGGTGAAAATTTAGTAACAATAGCTAATACTATAAATATTAAATGAAACAACCCCTAATACAAAAAAAATATTGTTTATTATTTATCTCAAAAACCCTACCACGTAAGAACATGAAATTTGGTACACGTATTTGTCATATAGAGGCGCAATAAGAAAGGATTTTAAAATATTTGGCCTGTAAGGGTTGAAACAATCCCTAAAACTATAAATATTGTATGTTATATATCTCAAAAACCCTACCGCCTAGAAACGTGAAATTTGGTGCATGTATTTGTCATAGGGGGCTAGAGGCGCACTAAGGAAATATTTTAAATTATTTTTCCTGTAAGGGTTGAAAGAACCCCTAAAATAATAAATATTGTTTGTTATATATCTCAAAAACCCAACCTCCTAAGAACGTGAAATTTGGTACACGCATTTTTCATATCTATAGCCTTCCTGGCCCTGGGACTATGGTTTCAGCAGCTCCCATGTGGGGACCCTGAACTTTTTGTAACTACTTGACAGATTAATGCTTTTGTTGTTTGTTTGAACTGATGAGTGTCTAATGTTTCAGAGTTTGTACACTGTGAATTATGTATTTCTGCAACCGATAGTGATATTTTCCTTGCTCACTGGGATCTGGGGTATGACTATGACCATGAAGATGCTAGCAGATATACTGAAAGATCATTATATGTGGGGAAAATTTATTGCTTTGCAGTTGGTATTGATTCTCAGCAAGTTACAATATAATTTTATTACAAGGCTATTGATCTTTGTGTTGCCCTGCAATCCACCTATCACACCAGTAGTGTATGCAAATTGTAAGTATTTGTTTATAAGATATATATTTTCAAAATTTTAATTACTTCCTTGCATCCCAAAATGCAGAAAATGACAAAATACCTCCATAAAAACATACATATATTTATATTGATACTTTGGGCACTAGACTCTTGTAGAGAATTTGTTTACAGTACTTTATAATAATTATTGCCTGATGTTATAATATACTTGTGGTAGTTGGCCAGACTGGAGTCCATAGTATCTATCAATTTGTCAACTTTTAAAGATAGTTCGTACAAAATTAGAATATTTATTTATTAACTGGAAGACTTCAGACATTAATTTTAGACCACAATGTTAAATAAAATAGAAGAAGTATATTTTAACAAGCATGTTAAACTGTTAATATTTATACCGAGATACTTCGTCATGCACCCTTCCTGAGGAAAAAGCTTTTAAATTGATCCTTCTATGATTTTATTATAGGCCTAAAATAACAAAATTTGTTTTTTAATACTTTTTTATACTCAAACAATGTCAATGGTTGTCTTTTATATGAATTCGTTTATCTGTAGATGAGTTGTCAATACTTTTTTTCAAATAATAATAATTATTTTTCCCACTATGCAACCCCCAACTTATACAGTCTACTGTGTAACGTTGAAAGTGTTATGTTAGAGATTGTGAAACCTTCTTATGTGTGTAGCTAGTATGTACCCCAATGTGGTAAAACCACAATAATTCACAAGACATTAAAATTGTATCAAGTTGCCTTCTGTAAGACATTATGATACCTACGGTTTTTACATTCAAGGCAAGCAATAGAGTGTTTTGTGGATTGTTTTTCTTATAAGAAAATTTATTGTTGCTTTTTATTAATATATACACTAAAACCTCGTTTATCCAAAAATTCGGTTTATTCGGACAAAATTCAGAAAAAAAATTTTAATACTGTAAATATTATTTTATACAGTAATTGAGCTCGTCACCATAACTCCCCTTGATTTACCATCATAATTTTATAACATCTTGTTTTGTAAGAAATACAACATAGTGCAATAAATGTACAGAACAGTAATAAAAACAGCTAACATTGTAAAATTCGCTTTGTATGTTATCTGCGAAGCCAAAAACAATATAACGCAGTAATTTGATCGAAGACCGTATGACAGTGCCGAGCGTAGGGATAGAATTGCGGACGGGACTGTAATGTTGAGCCACGTAATTTTTGTGCGCAATCTAATGTGATAGATGCCGTCAGTGGCGGCGCGCAGTCATTTTAACTGGGTGGGTTAGTTGTGACCTTGGCCTAGTAGTAGCTGGCTTATTGTGCAAGAGCAATGAACTCTACAGGGTAGCACCTGAACGCGGCGAGCGTCTAAATTTAACCACACCCGTTTCCGGCGCGTCACATACCTGTCCAATGTGAATGCATAAATACCTTAAATTCTTCTATGTACTTACTGTGATAACTTTTTTATCAAACAAAAGTTTCAGGTTAATAACTCTCTTTAAAAAATAAACGCGTGACTATGCCGTTTGTTTGAATGCACAAATAATTCAATTAAAATTAAATTTGTTTAAAATACTAACTAGGATCAAACCTATAGTAAACCCAAGTTTCCACAGTAAATATTATAGTTTTGAAACATAACAGTAGGAGTAGGTAACAAAATACGTAACTAAATAAAAATTAATTTTAATTACAAAAACATACTTTTAAAATCTAATCTTATGCGTAGAAGGTACAGCCAATCTTCTATTTATAAAGTAGCTGGACTCTTCTCTCTTTCCTGTTAGAGTTAAAATCATGCTGATAATAGTACACTGCACTTGTACACAAACACACGCGAATGTCACCAAGTAAGAATGTAACGCACAACACGCTTAGTCACTGCACGTAGACTGTCTCGAGGCTAAGCCCGAGAGACACTTACATTGAACATATGGGAACCGACAGGGAGGGGGAACTGTCTGCGAAACGTCAACCATCCTTGACGCTAAGCTACATGCTGTATCGCCAGGGCTAGTTTGAAATCAGCCCCGGCCGCCTGGTTTCTACTCTCAGTCGCCGCGCAAACATGCCTTTGCCTTACATATTCACTCGCTGTTTTTATATTAATTCAGTGTTTATTTTAATGAAATAATATTTTCTTTTTCTGAATTACCTATTGGTGGGGCTCAGCCCCACTTGCCCTTATGGACGCGCCGCCACTGGATGCCGTTCTAGTTCAGTTAGTCAGTGTATCCATTACAGTAGCAAAGTTATTCAGCAGTTGTTTGTATCCAGTGTGTTTAAGCTGATTGTTTCTTTTTTTTTATCGCGCGTTAAGTTTTATTTAAGTAAAGTTTTATTTATTCCAATCAGTTTTTAGTTGTGTGACAATCAGTGTTGTGAACCCGTGGTAAAATGCCATTAAAAAGGAAGAAGATCTTTGTTACGTACAGAACTGCATTCTATTATAAAAATCTCAATTTTAGTTGTTCAGTTGTTTAAATGTAACACAAAATAAACAATTGTATTGTTTCTGTAGTTTTCTACCACAAATTATTTGATTTTTCCTTAAAAGTGTAGACCTAAAAATGGTAAAAAACACCAAAATCGGTTTATCCGAAATTTCCTTTATCTGGAAAGGGTGTGGTATTATAAATTTTGGATAAACGAGGCTTCAGTGTATTTATATTTGTATTATTTTGTATTTTACGGATAATTTATTTCTGTCTTTCTAGAATTATATTCCTTTCATATTATGTACCGTAACTGTAATTTTTATTTGACAGTGATCCACAATATTCTACTTATGTGGGAGATGGTGCTTCTAAGTTTATATGCTCGAGTTATCTATAAACGAGCAATACCAGACTTCAGTATAGGATCTCAACATTTTCCAAAGCAAATCTGTATAATCGGTGATAAAATGCCTCAATCATTGGACGAAAGAAAGCAGAAAGAAAAGGAACACAACAATAATTCTAATGCTGTTAGATTTTAAGCTTTTTTATATTTTAAGTTCTTTTTTATATCAGTATTAATGTAGGCTAGATATTGTATAAGTTTGTACATTTTTAATGTAATGTGATTTAAACAGCATTTTAACTTGCGAGTTTATGATAGATATTAATTTTGATAAATAATATGTATGTTGTATTAATTGTCACTAT
Source organism: Philaenus spumarius (assembly GCA_018207615.1). Lineage (NCBI taxonomy): Eukaryota > Metazoa > Arthropoda > Insecta > Hemiptera > Aphrophoridae > Philaenus > Philaenus spumarius. The sequence goes on from JAGFPH010001956.1 coordinate 113,834, forward strand.
AGTGTTAAAAGTAATACCTATATTAGTAATTGTGTTGTAAATATATTTAAAACAAAGATGTTATTTGTATTTTGTGTTTTTTAGTTTTGATTTCATTTACATTCAAGGCCAAAACTAGGCCTATTGTAAATCAGAATTTTTTTCCTAATCTACCTAAAGTTTCCTTCGTCTTTTGACAATTTGTTGAGAAAAACAAATCTCTTGATAGTTCAAATGAGTTCCTGATACTTTTTGTCAAGCACCCATTCAAATGCAGATTGTAGTGTAATCAAGCCAAAATTTACACACAGGTCAAAGCATAAAACAAACGAGTTTCAAACAGTTTGACAAAGTTTTTTCGATTTTATTGTTTCTATTAATTGTTGTAGAAAATTAAATTTGTTACTATAGAGTACTACCATAGGCAGAGTCAAGCGGAAATGTTAGAATATACATTGCACATTGCGTTACATTATTGTTAGTTGTTGAACTATTGCAGTGTGCATGAAAATATTAGGCCTAAATCAAAATACTTTAGAAATAAATTTAAAAACTCATTTAACAATATTACAGTATATACTATAACTCATATTTCATTAAAGGTAGTTATAACAACCTTATCAAAGTGCAACAACCATTTATTAAATAAGAAAAAAAGACAAAAACAGCCTGTATCTTTAAAAAAAACTATAGTACGGTATATATTAGTTACATCATTGGCGCACCTGCAAGGGGACGAGCAGGACCTGCCCCCCCCCCTTCCCCAGAAAATCTTTTTAGTAGAGTGAAGTTCATTTTAAACTAATCGATCGTTCAATACATAGTCGATATTCAATTAAAAATTACATTTATGATTACATTCGTAATGCAAACATTAAAAAATAATCGGTCTTTCTGAAATAAATATGATCACTACCCTACGTAATCATGACTTCCTAACAGTGATGTTTGAGTCCCGGCGGTCTGGTTCATGAGTTGACGGTATACGAGCGCTGATAGCGCTTCGTTGGTAATGCTGAAAACTGGGCGTTAACTTCCCAAGTTATACGGGATGTTGAAAGCGCGACGTTCTTAACGCGTAGACAACACGGGTCCCGTGTTATACACCGCGTTTTATAGGCGTTGTCAACGTCGAACCCCTCACTTCCAAGATGGACACCATTCAGTTAGACTGTCTAGGTGTATCACAAATAATAGTAACATATGAGGAATTGTGTATGAATAAGGCTATATGGTGGGGTACACACCCAGTGCTTCAAAAACGTGTGTCAAGCTTCGGCTATACTTACACGAATCGAGCGGAGTCGAACCGACCCGGTCCGTCGCGGAAATCCGTAGTAGTGGTTAAATCTAACAGACATGCACCGTTCCGACATGCGTCGGAAATATGCGCGGGCATTCCACCCATCAGTAAGTCTGGATTTTCTGCTACTAATGTCACAACTACCGTGAATTGCAAAGTCATCATGGAAGAACAGTGCTCTTCGTCTTTCTGGTCGGAACCTGTGGCTTCCGCTCTGAGCGGAGCCGAATCGTCCTGTTCCGGTATGCTCTCAGAGCATGGAAAAATTCGGCTCCGCACGGGTCCACTCAGCTCGTGTAGATATAACCACTCCCATTTAAATACACAAGAGAGTATGTATTTAAATATTTCTGAGTCCCTAGAAAAATTCTGCTCCGCTTGGCTCGGCTCATGTAAGTATAGCCGTAGCTTTAACAGGACAGTTTTACTTAATGTTTCAATTGTTATTGCTATTATTCTTTGAATTAACTTCATATAGATTTATTTGGCTGCTGTTCGATAGCATAAATAAATGTTTCTGTGTCAAACATTTTGCCACTTTGAAGTACACAATAATCACTTTGAAATAAACAATAACTACTGGTACTAGAATCAGGACAAAGTCGATACTTCTGACTACTGTGGCCTCTCTGGTTGCTGCGCTGTGATTGCGCGTTGACAGCGCTCTGTATAACTTGGTTCGGCATTGATAGCACCGCGTCGTTAATGCGTCAGTCCGCTTTGGCAATGCTCAACGCCCGGTTGAATGCAGATTCACCAGTGTTGATAGCGCTCGTATAACATGGTCCATGGTAGTTCCATTTACCCAATTAACCGACATTGAAACGCGACTCTATCAGTGCTTGTATAACATGGCCCTAATAAGACAGCGCGCTGGGGTGCTGGCTAGACCGTCACTCAAGGTCAGTGTGGGGTGATCTGCAGATGGAATGTTTATATTGCACTAACTTATTGTTTGACTCAAGCCCGACACGATTCACTTTAAAAAAATTATATTCATATAAACTTTCAAAATTTGTGATTAGTTAAAGAACTTTCTCCATTTAGATTTTATTGAAAATATATATATACCTACTGTAATATATACTCTGACCTGAGCTTAGTCCCCCCCCAAGCCAAATCCTCGGTGCGCCACTGAGTTACATAATATAACATGATAAAATTTAAAAAGTGTCTGACAGTTGGTAAGATAAGCAAGGAATTGTATACCTAAAAATTACTTTACATTATTTGTACTGTTGTGATGTAGTAAAATGCAAAACATTATACAGGCTATATTATTGTTTTAATAATTAATTGACAAAATGTAAAGGATAAAAACAAGAGTGACTTATACTTTTTTTTTGTATGTTTAGGAGAGCCATTTTAAAAACCGTACCAAGAAAATCTAAACTCAACTTACAGTAGAGCCTCGATTATTCGAGCCTCGGTTATCTGAGTTTTGGATTATCCGAGGCAAATTAGAAAAAATAATAATAAAAACTTGATTTTTGTCAAAATCAATTCTGTTAACTTACAAATAAATGTAAGCTAACTGAATTTATTAATTTTGAAAATGAATTCATAGCTTAAGATGATTCCTCAATAAGTAAATTTATAATAAAATCTTTTGTATTCGATCGAACAGTAAGAACACAAATCAGTAGTTTGCCGCAATGGTGTGTGTGACTGGTAGTATAGTGAATGACGAAGCAGTCTTGTTCCTGTTATACCCTCCGCTCATCGCGGCATCGTATTTATGTCTCACATACTTTCCCACGAGTTGTTTCTTCCCTCTGCTTATCTGACCTGCTAATTCCAAGTGTCTTAAGCCACGATGGCCGTGGTTGTTAAGGCGTCAAAGCTTTATCAATCGTCATGGCAACCATCAATGGAAAAGTTCCGGGTTCAATTCCCATTGACCTCGAATAATTTTCTAAATGGTTTCTTAACAGTCATCATTGGCTGTGGTTCGGATTCCACGTAAAACTGTAGGTCTTGTCTTCATTAGCCTTAAGTGCAAAACAGCAGGATGTTAAACACAAAAAAAAAAATTCCAAGTGCCTAATCTGATTAATTTGCTCGCCATAGTAAAGTTACCATAAGGTTGGACTACTACTCCGTGTTTACATGATAGCTAAAAATGATGTTGTTTTGTTATTAGTTAAGATAACTAAACAAAGTTTGGAGCATCTTATTTTCAGCAATGGTCTGTTTCCTTGAGTTGTAGTTTTCAAGTTTATGATTTAGCGGGCTGGGAGGCAGGTTAGGGCCCTCCATATAATCAAACATAAACAGCAAACAACAATCAATTTCCACACCTAACAAAAACTTAAATGCATACCTATTTTATACCTCTTATGCAGAGAATGACAGATAATGAGTCTATAACAAAGGACAAGAAAATATTCTCCACACCCATTATTTCTATAAACCCACAACAAAAAAGAAGAAAGCAAACAGTATACACAATGATCACGCACTCTGTCTTCTTGGAAACTACCCTCCATTTTAGCTGAAACAAGCCTCCTCATTAATACACCTTATTAATTGATGTTTATTGTTAACATATGTGTTTAATTGTCTAGTGTGGGAGGCCTAGAAGACTGCATTCGCTCATACTTCAATTGTATTTAACAGATCTTAAGAATGCAAACTTAAATATCTTCTCAGTGAGCAAAATTAAATTACATTTCAGCTACCATTGTTGTTCGGCAAGTTTTTTAGAAAATAACAATAAAGAATGTTATTTATAAATTAGCCAACTCCTGAGATAATGTAAAAATTTTAACGATTAGTAATTCTTAGTGGAATCTACTGGAACAGGAAATACATCTTGAATATATATTTATGAGGAAATTTTTTCGATATTGTCAGACAGGATTCCTACAGAATTTTGGTGGAAATTTTCCTGACTTTTTCTCAACTTCCCTAATTGATTTTTGAAATTATTCACTACATTTTAATAACATAAATTCTATTGCATACACTCCTACCTTCTATCCGTTTTCCTTAAATCACCATTCTCAGACATCAAAGAAAGCACCAGTATTTTAATATATTGCCCCAGTACAAATAGATTTAATTAAAAATATCTTAGTTTGCTAAGTGCTATGTATATGTTAATTTTGTATCTTTGGTGTTCATAATATGAAATAATTCCTCAGAATACAGTACTAAACAATGAGTGGAGACAGTACATGTTCACTTTTAGTGTTTAGTTTCCCCAAGTCCAGTTAACTTGCACCACAATTGCTATAACCAGCAGCATCCCTCAGTCTTAAAATTCAAGTTTTAGATTTTACCTGAACAAACAAGGCCCAATTAAATATAAAATAAACGGCACCAGGAACTGGCACATACTTTCTCACAAACATATTTAAATTATTAAACAGATTCACTGTGACTTCATAATTTTAGGTAGGGTAGGAGAGGTGATTTATTAAAGTAGAAGATTAACTAATAAATATTATTATTATTATTATCTAGAGAGAACTATTCGATTGATTTCAAACAAATTTGCTCCAAACAAGTCAATTAGGGCTGTATAGATGCACGAAAAAAAGTTTTGAAAATCAACCCCCTTTATGGCCAAAAAACCCCCAAAAATCAGTTATTATTATTATTATTAGCTAAACGAGAATTTTTAGAAATATGAGGTTTTTTGTATATGGTAGGGTACATTAAAGGCTACAAATAAGTCAAATTTTATCAAAATCGTTATAGCCGTTTTTTTATAAAAAAATAATAACTGATTTTTCGGGTTTTTTTTTGCCAAAAAGGGGGTTGTTTTCAAAATTTTTCAAAACCGTTTTTCGTGCATCTATACAGGCCTACTTGACATGTCTGGTGCAAATTTGTTTGAAATCGATCGAATAGTTTTCGCTCTAGCTTTGTATACATACAGACAGACATTTTGTAAAAACCACTTTTTTGGACTCCGGGGTGTCCCAAAACGAATATTTCCACAAAAATCTCAACATCGATTTTTTTTGCGATCACTATACTTTCTCTATACTATAATATAGTGAGAAAGTAATAAGATAGCTGTCATAGCATTCTATTTAAAAATATCAAAATTTAGGATCACCCTAACTGGTAACTTTAAAATAGTCTAGTTTTCATGGCCGGATTTCTAAATAGGCTGAGTAGACTGCAAATTTTTAGGGGCGGCAATTAGGAATTTTATAAACTAAAAGTAGACTATATTTATTTTTGATAGCTTTAATAATAATGGTGGAAACAATAAAATAATAATGAACTACATTTGATGTAACTTTAACTTCATTATCCTTATCCAGTTAAATTGAATACAGTACTTACTTTATTTATGTAAAACATAGTTGTTAAAGTTTACAGTCTAAGAACATTTAAAGAATGTCACTACCTCAAAGAACAGAATAAAACACTTTTACTTTTCTAACGAATCTTAAAAGATGTTTGGATAAAATGTAAAATAAAACTAATGTAATTGTAAAAAAACCCTTAAACCAATTTAGATCTATTATTCTTATAAAATAAGATAACAATAATTAATACTGTAGTTGTATAAAACTAATCTAAATACAAAACTAAAGGGGGTAGGGCGTCAAATGGGATCAATCTTACAGGGGGCAAACTAATAAATCCGGCCCTATACTTTTTCAACTTTTAACATACTGCTGGAGATGTTATCATACAAAATGAAAACAGAGCCAAGAGCTTGTGTTGCGTCAAACTGAAGCAAAGAAAGACCTCTCAGTTTTACATTATCAGGGGATCATAATGTGAAACAATTTCCTTGGTGTTTTACTTTTTCTACAAGTTCCATGTGTGACGGGCTCCCCACTGTCGGTTACCCCTGCAGTTCCATGGCTTGTCTCCTTATAAGATGTGTCCTTCCACTCTTGTTCGAACTTCCAGACGTTGTCATGATGAGTTGTTGTAAGAAGGTTCTTCAAATAAGGTGGCGAAATGATTGTTTTACTTCAAAACATTTGTTAAAGCAAGAACAATCAATTCCACTGTTGGCCAAAACTATAACTAAACTAAAGAAGGCAAATTCAAGGAACCTTGTGTGGTCTGGAGTTTGCTAATGGAATCCTGACTAGTTCATTTCCTTGACTTCCCTTATAGGAACCCTGTCAGATATATTCCAATATCTGGACCAATCAATGAAGAAGTTATAGCCAATTACATGGCAACTGGTGAAAATCAAGATCTGACGGATTACCAAATAGTAGAGGCTGTGAATGAAAAGTACGGTGAGAGTGACGAAGGGTTCACAACTGAGATTTAACAAAAGAACAAACTAAGATAATTTTTTTTTTAAACTACAGTCATTTTTAAATTTATTTTAAAAGTTCGGTCCATATAAAATTGAATGCAAACACCAGTTTGATTCACAAGGCTCCAGTGTACTAAATGTTTTTTAAGTAAACAATGGGCGCACACATTTTGTTTGCAGCAAATGTTTGTGTTTAAACAACCAGTTTTCAATCTTAGATGAAAAACCAAAACACAAATAAACTTGTATACATATGTATATATTCAAACTGATTTAATTCAGTTATCAGTAGGCTTAATCATCACCTGAAATCAATGTTTTCAACTAGTAGTCTAGCATACATAGTCTCTCCCCACATTCAAACTGGGGCCTTGGACTTTCTGACTTTGGAATAAGATACACTTACACCTCAAGGCCTAACAATACAGAACATTGATTTGTAAAATATTGGTTTTTACTAGGCTAAATTGGCATTTTCCGTAGCTTACCTTAAAACACAGCACATCCTGTGCTTTAAACAAAGTATGCGCTTATAAGCCAAAACATATTTACATAGAGACTCATGTGCAATCCACATCCAGATTTGCTTGCTGATATTTTAATAATAAAATAAAAATTTTTATATAGTTTATAGCAGGGACTGTGAATACACAAGCAAAAGATTGGACTTGTTCAAAGTTTTTAGAATTCATAGTAGATTATGACTTTTGTAATTCACTTTGACATTTAGGCTTTATTTAACTATTTGTGTAGTTTCCTGTAAGAGAAGTTTTTCAAACCTCCAATTTATAAAGAGTTACCACTATGATCAAAGCAAGACTAATTGTAGTTTTGCTATTCTTTCCACAGAAAAATCTGTAGTCAAAAATATTGATTTTGATAATATCGTATCTAGGTTTGCCGAGCAGAAAGTTTGTAAGGATTTGTTAAAGTAAGGATGTAGTCTGCATGATTAAATTTTAAACATAACACTGACTACAGTACCAATGATTATAGGTTTGATATTAATACTATTTATTTAAATCGGTAATTTTAGTTAAACAACTTTTTAAGTTCAGTTTATTTAAAATATATTCTTTAAAAAAATGTAGGCTTGCAGTATGTATCTAAACTGTGTTGTAAAATAATGTATTATCTAACGTTTAAAAAGTTAACTGATTTAGGGAAAACAAAAACCCATAATATGTAATATTGGATATTCTTGATATCAATATTGGAATAAATAAATTTAATAAACTTAATTATTAAAATTTGTTAATATTTAGTTTAGTATTATCCCAACATATGCAGTATAACACTACTTCCAAAACTATTTGTTTATAACATTTCAAATTTTATGTAAATAAAAAATATGTTCAAAGTATGCAGTTTTATTATAAGCCTAATACATTGTTATATGAGCCTATCAATGCTGTTAATTTTGTGTAAAATTTAAGAAATCTTTCAATGTAGCTGAGAAAATACCTAGTTTGTACATAGGTTTGTAAAATTATGAAACCAGGTTTAAAAATTATAACCTCAAATACATGCTTTAGAAACGTGAGAGGCTTTCATTACGATTTTAGTCCTAGTTTTACTATCTTCTTCTGTCCACTAAAGTTTTGAAACCAGGCCTAAAAAATATAGTAAAAATTATTGCCGGATTAACATAACCTCAATACTATGTCCGGCAATGCCACTGCTCAGGTGATTCACCAAACATCTTCTAGAGTGCGGGACGATGTTCCTGTTAGTAATTTAGACTGCTGGTGTCAGTAAGATACCATCTTTGTTAATTTGACAATCGCTTGTGGACTTCCATAGCAAACGTATTCCATGATTACCTCCGTCCTACATCTCAAGACATGGGTTCTCAGTCGGCTGTTCTGCTAGCCACTATTGTTTTGTTTACATTGTGCTCTCACTTTGTTACGCTCAGTATACTTGTTTTATTTTTACTTTCTCCACCCTATACGTAGTATATGGAGAAAGTATTGTTTTCGTAAAAATGTTCGAATTTGAATTTTCAGTTGAATTATCTGTTTTGGTGCTCCCAGAACCCCAAAAAATTGTTTAGTGCAATTATCTGTGTTGGTGCTCCCTGAACCCAAAAATATTTTTAGTGGAATTTTTTGTTTTGGTGCTCCCTGAACCCAAAAAAGTGTTTTTAGAGTGGTGTCTGTCTGTCAGTCTGTATACACGACCAGAGAAGACACTATTGGTCCGATTTTCATGAAATTTGGTATGTAGGTACTAAACCCTAATATCTCCAGGCGTTTTTTTCATTTTTTGGAATTTTTAATTTTTAAGGGTAATTTACCCCTAAAAACCCATAAAAAACGACAAAAATGCAAATTTCTCAAAAACGGCTCTAACGATTTTGATCAAATTTTCAGTATTTATAGTGCTTAAGATGCCAAACAAAATGACACCACCCGCTTTTATCAAAACTTCGGCGTTTTATAATTATGGGGAAATGTTTAAAAATAAACAAGTTTATGTTGTCAATCTAGCATCGCGGCGGCGGCCGCACGGGGTAGCACCATGGTAGCGATCACGGCCAGTAATTCAAAGGTCGCGCGATCGAATCCCGCCTAGGACAATAATTTTTTTATACGATTGACGTAGGTAGAATATTATTTTTTTGTTTTGTTCTAAAAAGTAATAAATAAAATGATTGAAAACAATATTATTTTGACTACAGTAAGTTGGGAGAAAGTTTGTGTCAGTTAACTGATACCGTTTATTTGTTTTTATAGTGAGTTGTAAATATAATATTGTAAATAAAGTTGGTTATATTGATTGCAAATAAAATAGTGTGAATAGTAATAACCATGCCAAACCCCGGTTTGATGATTTTATTGACAGTATTATGAATGTTTTTTTTTTCGAGTGGTGCCAGAATTGTTTAGTAAATAATTCGGTATAAAGATTTATAAGTAAGCAAAATTCAAATTTAAATGGAATATTAGTGATAGTTATCTTTAAAAACTGTAAAAACAAAAACCTAATTGTTTAAAAAATTATGAAATATATTTTTTTAATTCTATTTTACCCAATAATCCAAAATTACCAATGAATTGGAAAAAAACATTAAATTTGATTACATTTACCAAGAGGTAGGTGTGCAGAATATGTCCGATCCTGCGATCTAGAATCAGGGGAAATTTCAGCTGTTTGCGGAAATTTTAAGGAAATGATATTTACCAGTTTAAGATTTCGCAAGATTAAAATATTAGCAATAAAACAAAATTTCTCTTAAAAGTCATTAATAAATGTATTGAGACTTGAGAATAATAAGCGTGTAGACAGCTTCCCAGGTGGAGAAATATGATGGCGACCTTCGTAACCCCCTCCACGCAGCGCTGCAGTGGCGTGCGCTTTTCGTTGTATATTTTAAATACAACAAACATTTTTCAAAACGGACATTTCCTTGACGTAGAAGACAACTACTCTGTATTATTAATTAAGGCTATATGTACCAAATATTTCATCAAAGACTACATCATTATTAAGAAGTGTTCAACCAAAACATTCACAAAACAAAAATAAGGAACAGTTTGTATAAAACAATTTTGTTTTTGGGCCAGTAAATGTATTGTATCCATTGATTGGTTTTCTTTATCATCCTTATAACATTATTAGCGAAATATAATTTTACAAATAAATTAAAAGACAAAGTAATAATTGAAGCATAAGTTATTTTAAAAATACATAACATATTATGTTAAACTCGGAAATGTAATAAATATAATGACTAATATTCATGCAAAAGTTTTGCATATTATTAAACAATTAATAATTACTGTAAACAATTAATAATTTCAGGAAAAACATTAATGAAGTTAAAATTTGCCATTCATGTGTAAGTGTTACTATTATTTAATCATATATATATCTTAATACAATAATAATATTAGAAGTTATTTGATGTGATCGACATAATAACTCAGTAGCAAGTGCCGGACAGCGTTGAATTATGGCGGTGCATAGTGGAAACATGTTACATTATTAGTTGTTCAACCTGCCACTGCGACAAAACTACTCGTCTTGGACAGAAAATGTAAATACATTCTTAAGGTTCGACTAATTCTAAAGGTTCTATTTAAGTGCATTAATAGGCTCTATTAATGACGTTAGATACCCAGTTAATTTTGGGGAAATTTTTACTAGGATTGGGGGAAATTTTCAGAGTCAATACATATTCTGCACCCCTAAAGAGTGGTAGCTTATAAGTGTGGTGCTTAACCCAAATTGGCTCAGATAATTGAGGCTTTACTGTATATAATTTGTTCATAGCTTTTCAAGTACTTTGATAATGTATCACAAAACCTTATGTCAACTTAAACTTAGTTTATTCCCTGCAAAATGGAATAAAAAATGTAAAACCTTTGTTCAAGGAGAAGTTACAAATACAATTGCCACAAACTAAGATCTGTTGTCTCAATTCATAATAAAATTGTTCAGGGCTGGAATCAACATTTAGCCATCTGCATTTTTACAAGTTTCCCAGACCAAGGCCGTAGCCACGGGGGGGGGGGGGGGGGGGTTTAGGGGGTCGAATCCCCCCCAAATTTAGTAGTAAAAATTAATACGGTACTAGGTTTAAAAACTTCAAATTAAATTATAAAATAGACAACACAACAGAGGATCGAACAACTTATTTTACATCATTGTGCATTGCATGCATACTGATATTTAGATTTACTTGATTAAACTACAACGTACAATACACATGGATGCAGTAGGTCACAGCCTTACTCTCTTGTGAGCTGTATCTGATCTATTAAATAAAACAACTATGAAGGTTTAACAAAAATACTTTACTATAACAAAACACGCAATGCATTGTGTATTGAAAATACTCCCAATACGGGGGTTGGCGTGCAATGCACTGTGCGTCGGCCGCTCCTCATAGTGTACAGTGTCAAGTTCACATGTGCGTCCTTAGCAGTGAACATGTTAAAAGGGTTTAAATTCAAATTCCCGGTCATGACCTGACCCCCCCCCCCCAAGTTTTCCTGGCTATGGCCTTGCCCAGACCTTAGCTTACCGTAAAATATACAAGCTATTAAAAGAAATATAGATTCAATATATTTTTTACAAATGTTTTATTCACAAAAAAAGTTATAATATTAAACGTTTTTTTAAATTTAAATATTGTTTTAATTTATTAAGTTCAAATGTCTTCGGTGTCAGAATCTGAGTCCTCTTCCATAGCAGCACGAGCTGACCTCTCTGCTTCAGCGAGCAAATTTTTAGGAACTCTTTGGTGTAAACCTTTTGTATGTTCTCCGACCCAGCTTAGCTCTAATTCAAACTGCTTATCCTTCAGCTCATCGTGGACAAGGTATATTCTGGAAAAATTAAGACACACAAACATAAAGTTTCTTTGTGTATTTGTAATAATATTGTATTTAAGAAACTTTAACCTATTCAAATTTAACTTTCTAACATCATATATATGCATAGTCTTTTGAATGGCTGAGGTAAAATTTATTAAAAAATCCCTTTCAGCTTGGTCTACAGGCGCAGGTATATTTTTAAATTCCTATTTACTTAGAAATTCCCATAAACTAAGCATTAAAAAAATGTATTGGCCCCTTGTGCTAAGGGTTCCATTATTTAAAAACATAATTACTGAAAGAAATTA